>CM060331.1:58202187-58207187 GCA_030674155.1 Stramonita haemastoma
ACAGTACAGTACAGTACAGAAGAGCACAGCACAGCACAGCACAGCACAGTACAGTACAGTACAGTACAGTACAGTACAGTACAGTACAGTGCAGTGCAGTACAGTACAGTACAGTACAGTACAGTACAGTACAGTACAGTACAGTGCAAAACAGTACAGTACGATGCAGTGTAAAGCATTGCAGTATAGTACATCGCGATAAAGTACAGTACAGTACATTACAATACAGTACAGTGCAGCGCATTGCAGTATAGTACAGTGCGGTATAGTACAGTACAATACAGTACAGTGCGGTGCAGTTTAGTACAGTACGTACAGTATAGTAAAATGCGGTATAGAACAGTACAGTGCAGTATAGTACAGTGTGAAATAGTACAGTGCAGTACAGTGAAGTACAGTGCAGTACAATGCGGTAGAGTGCAGTACAGTACAGTACAGTACAGTACAGTACAGTGCAGTACAGTACAGTGCAGTGCAAGTGCGTGTAGTACAGTGTAGTACAGTACAGTACAGTGCAGTATAGTGTAGTACAGTACTAGTATAGTGCAGTGCAGTGCAGTGCAGTACAGTACAGTAAGTAAGTACAGTACAGTGCAGTATAGTGTAGTACAGTACAGTAAGTGCAGTGTGCAGTACAGTACAGTAACAGTACAGTACAGTACAGTACAGTACAGTACAGTAAGTGAGTAGTACAGTACAGTATAGTGAGTACAGTACAGTACAGTACAGTATACAGTACAGTACAGTACAGTATAGTGCAGTGCAGTGCAGTACAGTAAGAGTACAGTACAGAAATAATGTAGTACAGTAAATTCTCTGTCCACCCATGGGTTACATCCTTTTCCCTGAATTGGTATTTTGGGTGTTGTATGAATAAATAATTATGTACTCTAACTGTGTGTTGGTTTTTCTTTTCACCTCCAGGGTAGACTGATAAAGGGATTGGTGGAACAGGGGTTGTGTAGTCTACCACGCACAGTTAAGGGAATTACTATCAGTTAGTTGCCCTAGGCCATCTGCAGGGATGTTAAAAAAAAGTGGTAATGCTCCCGTGACCGTTATCATGACAAGATGATGCAATTCTCGCTCCCATCATCTGCCTGTCGAGAGAAGCAGCCACAACAGTTCTCCACTCTCTCTTCTCTCTCTCTCTCTCTCTCTCTCTCTCTCTCTCTCTCTCTCTCTCTCTCTCTCTCTCTCTCTCTCTCTCTCTCTCTCTCTCTCTCTCGTCTCACTACCACACCGTAAATGTTGATACACAGACATACAGGCTGATACAGCATGAAAAGAGAAAGCACAATGGGTCAGTAGGTTGCCCAGCCCACTGCACATGAAAGATAACAGTCTGGACATGGGCCACAAAGTGGGTCAGTAGGGCTGGCCCACCACTCGCACTTCACATGGCACCATCTTTATATTCCCCAGTCTTCTTTCACACATACATTTTGTTTTGCTTCACAGATGGTCACTCACTGAATAATCCGTTACCATTTTTTTAAAATACAGGATTCCCTCCACTGACTTTACTACATCATTGGGAAGAAGCACAGCTTTCACTTCATTATGGAATTGGTTGTAATTATAAGAGTTAGTACAGCTCCTTCAACGTTTGTCGGTCCACGCTGAGAACGAGAGATAGAGAGAGGATTCATTGATAAAACATAATGATACTACACAAAACTCCCTTGAAAAAGAGAGAAAGAGAGAGAAAGGAGAACAGACAGACAGACAGAAAGACACAGACAGACAGACAGACAGACAGAGAGAGACAGAGAGAAAAGGGGGAGTAAAACACAAAAAAAAAAAGAAAAACCTTTCCACATCAATAACTTTGTTTTCAATATTCATGGGTTTGGTTGGTTGTTTGTTTTGTTTTTTTCCAGATGCCACTGCACGACGTACTGCCAGAGGATGATCGGCCAGCTTCCCAGAGGAGGCATCAACATCTTCATGTTCCGCTGCATGTGATCCAGCATGTGACCCTCACATGACCTTCACATCACAACCGACGCCAGTCCACGTGACGCTAACATCACTACTACTACTACCACCACCACACCACCAACCAACAACAGCACGTGACTCAGTGACACACCTCAAGTGAATGCAACAACTTCATCCTTTTTGCTTACAGGGGAAAGATGTAATTATTATTCTTCGTTTTTTTGTACGTGGCTGAAGACACTATGGAGAGACGTGTTCATGACAAGACCGTAGAGGGTCGTTAGTCGTTAGTGAGGGGGGGGGGAGAGAGAGGGAGGGGGATGGCTTTCGTCTGCCATTTCTTTTAGTGAAATGACGTGGTGCATACATAGGTATGCACGTCAGTGGGTTTTTGTTGTTCTTGTTTTTAACATCATCCAAAATTGCATCAGGCCTTTGTCTCTTTTCCTCTTCTGCGTACAGAACTGTTTTCATCCCATTTCTTTTCTCGTCTTCTGAAGCCAGGAGGAGGATATAAAACGGAATGGTGCAGGCCTAAGCCTCTGGACGAGTTCAAAGCTGAAGATGTGCATCTTGCCTTGCCTTGCCCAGTACTCAACCCGCAGCTAACACACACAGCATTCCTTTCTCCTGTCACTGGGCACGGACACTGGTGGATACTAACCAAGTCTGGGCTGACCTGGTCAGTCAGCAAAGAGTTCAGGTCTCCCTTTAGAAGTCCGGTCTTTTCACCTGAACACGAATATGGAACACCTGACATTTCTTCAGGTGTATACTTTTGTTGATCCTATACAACGGACACTTTTGTCCAGCTATACGTTAAAGAAAACACCCCTCTAATAACTCGGTAGATGAGAGAACAGTCAAAGACATTGGTTTGCATGTAAACTATACCCTATTATCTGGTGAGTTTTGTATGTGTTCACACGCGCTTGCGTGTAGACACACTACACACACACATACATACAGACATACAGACATACAGACATACACACACACACACACACACACCACACCACACACACACACACACACACACACACACACACACACACACACACACACACTACACCACACTACACCACACTACACCACACCACATCACACCCACACACCGATTGTAATTTTACACATTTTCTGTGATGTAAATTTGTTGATGTTTTGGAACTGAACCTCTAAAGCCTTTTCATTGGATAGAGTTTCTGTGATCTGCTACACTGTGGCCTGTTTATCTTCGGTAACCTTTCATAAACTAAACCCGGTTTGAACAAGTTCTCCTTTTTCTCCCTTTTGCATCGTCTGTTGTTTCTTTTTTCCCAGTGAGAACATAGTTACTAGAGATACAAAAATCGTAAACAAAGAATTCGTGAAAGAGATGCAGCTAGGAATGAGGTTTGGGGTCTCAAACACAAACTCAACAGCTAGGAATGAGGTTTGGAGTCTCAAACACAAACTCAACAGCTAGGAATGAGGTTTGGGGTCTCAAACACAAACTCAACAGCTAGGAATGAGGTTTGGAGTCTCCAACACAAACTACTAGATACTTTCTCCGCTTTGCAATACAGATGACTTGGCTGCAGAGGATAAAATGACACTTCAGCAAACTTGTCACTAAACAATATTTCCACAGTATGATAAAAAAAAAATTCCCAAACCGTTTTCCCATCTAAACCTAGCCTTGAGAAACTGAACCGTTTTCTTTGAAAACGTTTCTCCTATGGTAAAAGATGTTACGTATTGACTATGTAGATAAGAGATAAGCTTCAGTTTTCCTCTCAGTGCTGTAGAACAGTTATTTGCTTGTGTCCTGTCGTCCTCAAAAAAGGAAGTGTTTTAAAATTGCCTGGTATTCTTCAAGAACTTCTGGGAAAGGTTGCAACACTGAAGAAAGGACGGATGAAATAGCTATAGAGAATAGGGGTACAATGAGCAAACTACCTTCTAACCCCATCAGTGATTGGTAAAACAACAAGCATCAGTAATGCACGATTTGAGGAACGCCCAAACTTCTGTTGAAGATTAGAAGTAGGCAGTGTGTACTGACGTAGGGTTTTGAAGTGATACACTTCAGTAGTGTACACACCTGGTTTTCATTTCGAGCATAAGCCTGAAGGTGGCATGTTGCATGATGTTAATGGCAATTGTTGACTATTAGTTCAGTATGCATTCATTCTCTTTTGCAGGTAGGCAAAACAAAAAACGGCACTGAGATCCTCTAGAAGAAATGACAACTCATGCGTCAACATGTATGAGGGCAGCTGGTCTCAGAGCTTGACTAGGACTATTGCTGATTTTCAACATAATATTTTCAAGTGATCCAGTTTCCTTCTCTGTTCTATGGCACACAAAAAAGCAAACCACACCCTTAGACAAACTGGATCAGGGTTGGTGCATGCAAAACACTACTGCCACCTTATGCACTGTACCAGCGAAAAACAACAAGAGCAGCAGCAGCCCTTTATCAAAGGGGACAGTTGAGTTGTATGGGAGTCTAACGACTGCCTTCAGGCTGCAGACTTCCACACTGGCTGGAATGCGGGGGCAGCAGCCATTAAGCCGACAGGCGGATAAGGGCGGGGTGTCTGTCTGATAACGACGCAGGGAGGGAGAAGCAGGCTGCAGACAGAATGGTATGCAGGGCCTCTCAAATCAGCTCGCAATAGCTGTTGACCGATATCTTAGCTCTAAAAATAAACGGGTGGACTCCAAAAATAGTCTGTTTTTGGCATGCATCAGTAATCGGTGGGGTGGGGGTGTGGGGGGAGGAAAGAATTCCCCGCCAAATTACGGCAGAGGAAGCGATCTGACACGCCATTTGAAAAGTGCAGCCGCCGTTGGCTGCCATAGCCTCTTGCGGCAGTAAACTGTCTTGCCGCCCGCATGTAAATTGTTGGCATAGTTCGACGCCGTGCTATCTCCTGCAGCGGCTGGATGCAGCGTGGCTGAGAACACGTACAGCTGGCAATGGAAGTCTGTCTGTCTGTCTGTCTGTCTGTCTTATCGCAGCTAGGCTAGGCTATAGGCAGCCACAGGTCGGACGAGAGTGGCCCCCCTAA
>CM060331.1:58214687-58219687 GCA_030674155.1 Stramonita haemastoma
GCAGCATTGATAGAATAAAACAGAGGCTTGAAGAAGTGATAGAATGAAACAGAGGCTTGATGAAGTGAATGGTAGATAGAATGAAACAGAGGCTTGAAGTGAATGATAGAATGAAACAGAGGCTTGAAGTGAATGATAGAATGAAACAGAGGCTTGAAGAACTGATAGATAGAATGAAACAGCGGCTTGAAGAAGTGACTGGTAGATAGAATGAAACAGAGGCTTGAAGAAGTGACTGATAGATAGAATGAAACAGAGGCTTGAAGAAGTGACTGATAGATAGAATGAAACAGCGGCTTGAAGAAGTGACTGGTAGATAGAATGAAACAGCGGCTTGAAGAAGTGACTGGTAGATAGAATGAAACAGAGGCTTGAAGAAGTGACTGATAGATAGAATGAAACAGAGGCTTGAAGAAGTGACTGATAGATAGAATGAAACAGCGGCTTGAAGAAGTGGTAGAATGAAACAGAGGCTTGAAGAAGTGAATGGTAGATAGAATGAAACAGAGGCTTGCAGCACTGATAGATAGAATGAAACAGAGGCTTGCAGCACTGATAGATAGAATGAAACAAAGACTTGCAGTACTGATAGATAGAATGAAACAGAGGCTTGAAGAAGTGATAGAATGAAACAGAGGCTTGCAGCACTGATAGAATGAAACAGAGGCTTGCAGCACTGATAGATAGAATGAAACAGAGACTTGCAGTACTGATAGATAGAATGAAACAGAGGCTTGCAGTACTGATAGATAGAATGAAACAGAGGCTTGCAGCACTGATAGATAGAATGAAACAGAGGCTTGAAGAAGTGATAGAATGAAACAGAGGCTTGCAGCACTGATAGAATGAAACAGAGGCTTGAAGAAGTGATAGAATGAAACAGAGGCTTGCAGCACTGATAGAATGAAACAGAGGCTTGCAGCACTGATAGATAGAATGAAACAGAGACTTGCAGTACTGATAGATAGAATGAAACAGAGGCTTGCAGTACTGATAGATAGAATGAAACAGAGGCTTGCAGCACTGATAGATAGAATGAAACAGAGGCTTGAAGAAGTGATAGAATGAAACAGAGGCTTGCAGCACTGATAGAATGAAACAGAGGCTTGCAGCACTGATAGACAGAATGAAACAGAGGCTTGAAGAAGTGACTGGTAGATAGAATGAAACAGAGGCTTGCAGCACTGATAGACAGATTGAAAGAGGCTTGCAGAACTGATATTATTTTTTTCTTTTCTTTCTCTTTTTATTAATTAATTCATTTATTTATTTATTCTTTCATATCGAGGATAATGGAAGAAGCACTCATGTGTTGTTGTTTTTTACATCCAATCCCCGTTGGTATGCAGTTTTGTAACTCTTGTTCTCTGTTCCCACCAGCACACAATGGCCTACACTTTCGAAAAGCGGAACAAGATTTAACGTGTGCACAAGATGTTCTGCGTGCATTCGCACACGGGGCCTCGGTTTTTAGTCTCATCCGAAGGACTTTTGGGGAGAGTGGAGTCTGCACTGATGTTAACGCACCACACAGAATATCTTGTGCTTGTAGGCATCTATTTAACTAGCATCCATGTTTTGAAGAAATGAAAGGCTCAGGCGGAGTATCAAAAATGTGGCTTCAAATATCACTCCTCATTTCTCTACCCCCCACAACCCCCCTCTGTAGATTAAAAAGGAAATCATGCATGCATGCACACATATCCACACACACATACACACATACACACACACTCACACACTTACACACACACACACACACACACACACACACACACACACACACACACACACACCACACACACACACACACACACACAACACACACACACACACACACACGCTTTTATCTGTGCGATTTAGCCACACGTGTGCTTGTTTGATGTAGTTATAGTGAGAAAAATGCTCTTTGTACGCATGCTGAAATGCTTTGCAGAGAAAAAAATGTGCGCAATTTTATTTACACACACACGCACGCACGCACGCACGCGCACGCACACACACAGAGACTCTTTTTAGACTTGAGGAACGGAACGCGTTCTGGACTGAACAATGAAAACCCTGAGAGAGAGAGAGAGAGAGAGAGAGAGAGAGAGAGAGAGAGAGAGAGAGAGAGAGAGAGAGAGAGAGAGAGAGAGAGAGAGAGAGAGAGAGAGACAGAGAGAGAGACAGAGAGAGAGACAGAGAGAGACAGAGAGAGAGAGAGAGAGAGAGAGAGAGAGAGAGAGAGAGGAGAGAGAGAGAGAGAGACGCTAGAGACAGAGAGAGAGAGAGAGAGAGAGAGAGAGAGAGAGAGAGACAGAGAGACAGAGAGAGACAGAGAGAGAGAGAGACAGAGAGAGACAGAGAGAGACAGAGAGAGAGAGAGAGAGATAGAGAGAGAGAGAGACAGAGACAGAGACAGAGACAGAGAGAGACAGAGAGAGAGAGAGAGACAGAGAGAGAGACAGAGAGAGAGACAGAGAGAGACAGAGAGAGACAGAAAGAGAGAGACGCTCAGAGACAGAGAGAGAGAGAGAGACAGAAGAGAGAGAGAGAGAGAGAGAGAGAGAGAGAGAGAGAGAGAGAGAGAGGAGAGAGAGAGAGAGAGAGAGAGAGAGAGAGAGAGAGAGAGAGGAAGAGAGAGAGAGAGAGAGAGAGAGAGAGAGAGAGAGAGAGAGAGACTCATTAGGAGCTAAATACATTACAACTAGTTCCAAGAAAATAATCTCTTCCAGATTTCGATCGGATTAACCTTCTTCGGACCTCAAGGGGGAAATGGGGGTCAGGTGCCAACACGCTATAACTGAAACATTAGTTTCTGACTTGTTGCTGTTGTTGCTATTTTTTTTATTCCTTTATATCGAGGATAATGGAATAATGGGGCCTCGGTTTACAGTCTCATCCGAAAGACTTTTAGAGAGAGTGGAGTCAGTACTGATGTTAACTCCAGGAGAAAAATCTCCTCGAACAGGAATCGAACCCGGGTCGTCAAATTGCCAGCCCAATGTTCTAACCACTAGGCTATCCCGTCCCCCAGTTATCGTGGTTGTCGTTATTGTTGTTGTTCCACCAGCTTAACACCTTAGCAGTCACCCAGGAGGAAAACGTGCCCTCTGTCTCACTCATCCCGCCTGGGATTCACTGTGGGATTGAAAAGTAGACACTGAATGGGAAATTGGCGTGTAGGACTCTTTTCCAATGACCTCTTCCAAAGAGAGGCGGGATAGCTCAGTGGTCAGAGCGCTCGCTTTCCCCCAGTCAAGTTAAGTAGCGTCGAGCGTGGTTTCCAGTTGGATGGATGACGGTTTGCGCGCCTTGGCTTCAGTACAGTCCCCCTCCAGTTCACCCAGCTGTCAGTGGGTACCTGCCCTCTTTAGGGTCAGGGAAGGTAATGCAGCGAGGGAGAGGAGATGGGCGCTGCCCTCAATGTGCTGGCCCTTGGAGAAGCTGAGGTCTCTGACGCCTCGCTCCCCTACAACCACTTACGTTATGGGAACACCTTTACTTTTACCTCACCCAAAGAGTCAGTCATACTACAATGTCCACACAACACTTACAGCCCAACAATCCTTCAGATGAGACTATATAAACTCCCAAGTCCTGTATTGCAAACGCATGAAAGCTCGCACGCAGAATATCTTGCGCACACGTTAGAATATGTTCTACTTTTTGGATGAGTAGGCCAATGTGCGCTGGTGGGAAAGGATGACAAAACCGTAAAATACATTTGGAGTAGATGTAAAAAAGAAAGAAAACAAGAAACAAACAACAACACAAAATGAGTGCTTATTCCATTATCTTCGAAATAAATGAAAAAATGAATAAAATAAATAGATAAATAAATATACAAACAAATAAATAAATAATGCAGGCCTAGGCACAGTGCTTACAGCAATGACCGACACAAGTTCTGGCCTGTACCGATTTGTGTAGTGATGTGTATCAGAAGTTCTGAACAAAAGTTACTTCGCATCCATCCCCCCTCCCCCCGCAAAAAAATTCTTTTGATATTCTTTTTGTGTGTAAAATATTTACCCCCGTATCCTCAACAACAACAACAACAACAAAAATCTTATGGCACTCCTTTTGAGTCTAAAACATCCAAACCTGACCAACATTATAGATTATGTAATTATTAAACATTGTGACGAGTATATAAAAGCAAAAAAATTAATAAATAACAAGCTATCGTGAGGCTTAGATCATGAGATTTTTAGTTATTCATTTATTCATTCATTTACTTATCTATTTATTCATTTGTTTATCTATCTATTTATTTGTTTATTTATTCTTTTAAATCGAGAATAATGGAACAAGCACTCATGTGCTGTTTTACATCAAGTCCCCCGTGTGCATGCAGTTTTGTAAATCTTGTCATCTGTTCCCACCGGCACAGAATGGCCTACTCTTACGAAAAGCGGAACCGGGTTTAACGTGTGCGTAAGATGTTCTGCGTGCCTTCGCACACGGGGCCTCAGTTTAAAGTCTCATCCGAAGGACTTTTGGGGAGATTGGAGTCAGCACTGATGTTAACTCCAGGGGGAGAGAGAGAGAGAGAGAGAGAGAGAAGAGAGAGAGAGAGAGAGAGAGAGAGAGAGAGAGAGAGAGAGAGAGAGAGAGAGAGAAGACAGACAGACAGACAGACAGACAGACAGACAGACAGACAGACAGACAGACAGACAGACAGACAGACAGACAGACAGACAGACAGACAGAGACAGAGACTGAGACAAGAGAGGACAGAGAGAGACAGAGAGACAGAGAGACAGAGAGAGACAGGGACAGAGAGACAGAGAGACAGAGACAGAGACAGAGAGATAGACACGCTCGGAGAGAGACAGAGAGAGAGAGACGCTCAAAGACAGACAGACAGAGACAGGCAGACAGACAGACAGACAGACAGACAGACAAGACAGACAGACAGAGACAGAGAGAGACAGAGCAGCTTTAAACACAGCATGCATCCAAGCGGCGGACCTTTCTGATAGAAGACACGGAGCACTTTGCGCTGTTGCCCA
>CM060331.1:58224687-58227187 GCA_030674155.1 Stramonita haemastoma
ATATACCGATAGTGGCATCTTCCAAGATGATCTCCTCAACAGATTGATAATTGTGATGCTCCACCACGAAATGAGTCGCCTAGCACTTAACCCACTTTTCCGCTAGGAGCCTTTAAAGGCAGGTGGGGTCAAGTTGGCAGTTTTGAGATTTTGATTGATCATAAAACTATAGCTATTACTCTACCTTGTAATGAAATATCAAATCATAATTTTGTATCTTTTTGCCTTTGAATATGTTTTGAAAATACCGAAGCCTTCATTCTGACCACCTATTAGGATGCTAAACTCATCCATTAATTCTCATTTTGTCATTTCATGCAGTCTATCATTCCAACTTGTAATAACTTTTCACAGAATTGTCCGATTTTCAATCTGGTGTTTTTTGTATTGTGTAGTCATTTTCTTGCAGTTTAACAACATATCAATAACTAAAATTTGACCTCTGGTGCAATGCGACTCATCACGCGGTTGAGCGTCACAATTATTGTGTAGAGGTTCATAGATAGATAGATAGATAGATAGATAGATAGACAGACAGACAGACAGACAGACAGACAGACAGACAGACAGACAGACAGACAGACAGACAGACAGACAGGTAGGTAGGTAGGTAGGTAGGTAGGTAGGTAGGTAGGTAGGTAGGTAGGTAGGCAGGCAGGTAGGTAGGTAGGTAGGTAGGTAGGTAGGTAGGTAGATAGATAGACAGACAGACAGACAGACAGACAGACAGACATACAGATAGACAGACAGACAGACAGACAGACAGATAGATAGATAGATAGATAGATAGATAGATAGATAGATAGATAGATAGATAGATAGATAGATAGATAGATAGATAGATAGATAGATAGATAGATAGATAGATAGATAGATAGATAGATAGATAGATAGATTCATTTTCAGGTCCTTGTCAAGCAGGTGTGTCCCTGTGCAGAATTAATAATCAGCATCGTCATGCTGCCCACTGGTATGCTAAGTCGAGAGAGAGAGAGAGAGAGAGAGAGAGAGGGGGGGGGGAGAGAGAGAGAGAGAGGGGAGTGAAGAGAGACAGAGAGGGAGGGGGGAGTGGAGAGAGAGAGAGAGAGAGAGAGAGAGAGAGAGAGAGAGAGAGAGAGAGAGAGAGAGAGAGAGGAGAGAGAGAGAGAGAGAGAGAGAGAGAGAGAGAGAGAGAGAGAGAGAGAGAGAGAGAGAGAGAGAGCGACGGAGACGGAGACGGAGACAGAGACAGAGAGACAAACAGAGACAGAGACAGAGAGACAGACAGAGAGAGAGAGACAGAGACACAGAGAGAGACAGAGGGAGAGAGAGACGGAGACGGAGAGAGAGAGAGACGGAGACGGAGAGAGAGAGAGAGAGAGAGAGGAGAGAGAGAGAGAGAGAGAGAGAGAGAGAGAGAGAGAGAGAGAGAGAGAGAGAGAGAGAGACGGAGACGGAGACACAGAGAGAGAGAGGAGAGAGAGAGAGAGAGAGAGAGAGAGAGAGGGGAGAGACGGAGACGGAGACACAGAGAGAGAGAGAGAGAGAGAGAGAGAGAGAGAGAGAGAGAGAGAGAGAGAGAGAGAGAGAGAGAGAGAGAGAGAGAGAGAGAGAGAGAGGAGAGAGAGAGAGAGAGAGAGAGAGAGAGAGAGAGAGAGAGAGAGCAACATGTGTGTTGAAAGTTGTGCTAGTGTTAATGATACTTTTTTTTCTTTTCCTAAGCCTCAGATTCAATAAATAAATGTGATGGTGCCAGATTTTTTCTTTCCTACTAGCTGTTTCTGCATTCTACTCATCGTTCTGAGAACCAGTGCCATGTCCGTCACACCACCACCACCACCACCACCACCACCAAAACCATCACCACCACCAACACCACTACCACTACCACCACCAAAACCATTACCACCATCAACCACCACCACCAACAACAACACCACCACCACCACCACCAAAACCACCACCAACACCACCACCATCACCAGCAACAACAACAACAAAAATAACAACAGCAACAACAGCAATAACACCACCACCACACCACCACCAACACCACCACCATCACCAGCAACAACAACAACAAAAATAACAACAGCAACAACAGCAATAACACCACCATCACCACCACCACCACCAACCACCACCACCACCACCACCACACCACCACCACCATCAATAACAACAACAAATCCCCACCTGTCTGGCCCCTAAAACTCACAGCTCTGCATCCGCGGGCTGGGAGCACTAGAAGCCGAAAAGTGGAGGGAGCCTGTCTGAGAGGCAGTAGCAGTAGCAGCAGCAGCAGCAGTAGCAGCAGCAGCAGCAGTAGCGGTCACTGTGCCGGGAGGGTGGCCGTCAGGATCCATGGCAAAGGAGACCCTGGGCGGGGTGGTGTCGTCAGTTCTGGCCGTGAACTTGAGGCACAGGTTTTGTCCAGCCTGCAGGTCTGCGTTATAGGGTTTGTTGGTGATCACGAACTCTGTGTTGCCTCGCCCAGCAGCCACGATTGTGGCCGAGTAGA
>CM060331.1:58230927-58251694 GCA_030674155.1 Stramonita haemastoma
AAAAAACCCCCCAAAACAACACCAAAAACACAAAAACCACACACCAACACCCACCAAAAAAAAAACAGAAACAATCAGTTAGGCCCCTTTTTTTACCACCCCAGTCTTTAAATAAACCCCGGGATGATCATACCACAAAAAAGGGAAGGGGGAGTGGTGGAGGGGGTTTTGGGTGGGTTTGGGGGGGTGTTTTTTAAAAAACTTGATCGAACAAAAAAAGGAAGGGTTGGCAAGGGGGGTTGGGGGTTGGGGGGGGGGGGGGGGAAAAAATCAAAACAAAAGCTTCCAATGAAAGACGTCCCCTTTGTTTTGCACTCCGCTCTTTAGCCCCCTCCCCCAACGACCAATCACTCTCCCCCCTCTCTCCCCTCTCCCCCCCGACTTCCCCCCTCCTCTCCTCTCCTCCCTCTCTCCCCTCTTCTCTCCCCTTTTTTTCCCCCCCTTCCCCTTTTTTTCTCTCTCCTCTCTCTCTGCTTGCAGTGCGTGCAGTGCAGTGCAAGTACAACAGTGCAGGCGAACACTGGGAGGAGGGGAGGGGAAGGAGGTGACGAGGAAAGACACAAAAAGCATTCCCCACACGAGCCCGCTGCATTTCCCCCCACGGACCCCCCCCACCCCCCACCTCCCACCTTTCCTCACTTCCCACACTTCCCTTTCTACCGCCTGGCCCCCCCCCACCCCAACCCCCCCACCCCCCCCCCCCACCCCACCCGGGGGGTTTTTAGAGTCGGGCGTTGGCAGTCTAGTCTAACCGCTCTCACTCCACTCCTCGCAAAACAAGAGCACAGCACGCAGCACAGCAAATCCCTGGCTCTACGGGGCGCAACCTCCGGTCGTCTGCTGCAAAAAAACCCTCCCGGGAAGGAGGGGGGAAGGAAGGGGGGGGGGGATGGGGACAGGGCGGGGGGGATTCACTCCTCCCCCAGTCCCACGAGGAGAGGGGTGGCAGACAGACAGACAGCACGGACGGGGAAGAACGCCGCATCGACTGAATGGGTTGGGCTTTGGTCGCCTTCCCCCGCTGCGTGACGTTGGGGACAGGCAGCGGGTTTGAAGATGGCAGTGGGGTTTTCTTTTTCTAATTGAGATGCTACACTACTGTACTACCTACACTATGTGTGGTTACGTATTGAAATACGGGGATTTTTGGTTTGTTGGTTGGTTGGTTGGGGGTTTTTTTATTTTTTTTTAAATTTTGATTACAAAATCATTGTGAGTTACGTATTGAGAATACACGGATTTGTTTGTTTTTGGGGTTTTTTTTGTTTGGTATTTTTTTTTTTTAAAGATTGATTACAAAAACTATTTTAGTTACGTATTAAAATACACGGATTTGTTGGTTTGTTTGTTTTTGGGGTTTTTTGTTGTTAATTTTTTATATCTTGCCGTGTAAATTGTAAGTACATACTTTTTTCTACATAAAAGACTCAAAAAAAAACACCCCAACACAAAAACATCCCAGTAGGGCGTGACTTCGTTTTTTGTTGGGTTGGTTTGTTTTTGTATCACGAAGAAGCCCATATTCCGGGGGTTACTTCCGCTTTGTGTCACCCAACTCCTTTTTGTCTATTCGGGGGATAGAATGAGGATCGTTTGCGTAGAGTGTTTATCAAAACCTTTTGGAAAAAACCATTTTCCAATTACGGAAGGCGGTTTCGCTAGAAAATATTTGAAAAAAGGTGCTCTTCCTTGGGGGGTATGGCGAATTGTTAAACAAACAGAATCCCCTGTGAATGTATCGCCTGTCTCGTGACGTATGAATGTCTGGTCATTTAAAATCGTATACGGTCGGGTCGAAAGGGGAGGGGGGGAGTAAGAAGGGAATAGGGAGAAAAATTGGAGGGGGGAGAGAAAGCACGGGATACCCAAGTGGTCAAATTTGCGCTCGAATTTTTGACGACCCGTTCGATTCCCTTGGGGGGGATTTTTTCCCCGGGATTAACATCAGCACTGACTCCACTCCCCCCAAAAAGTTTTTTTGGAGAGACTGAAAAAACCGAGGCCCCGTGTGCGAACGCACGCAGAACATCTTGCGCACACGTTAAACCCCCCTTTGGGGTTTTCGTAGAGTGGGGGCCTTGTGTGCCGGGGGGAACAGATTACAATATTTTACCCCCAACTGCGTACACCGGGGACGGATAAAAAACACAGAGTGCTTTACACATTATCCTGGATATAAAAGAATTTTTAAAAAAATAAAAGTAACATTAAAAGAAAGCAAAGAGCCTATACGCGACTGCTGGGGAAAAGGGGGTTTTTTTTTTTGCTTTTTTTAATTTGCCGTTAAAAATTGCTTCTGACTGTTGCGTTCAAAAAACTTGCTTTAAAACCCTCATCTCATCACCACCACAAAACCTCACCCATCAAAATCATCATCACATCCCTCATCATCATCATTTTTTTTCATTACTATTAACATGAGCTCAGTTTTTTTTTTAAAGATTGGTTATTGTGTGGTTGGGGGAAAACACGCGAATTCCACTAAAAAAAACTGCGGTAAAAAAAATAAATGCAAACACAACGCAATACAGTAATACAAAAACAATACAGTAAAATAAACAATAATCAATACAATTTCCTATCTATCATAAAAAAAACTATCTATCTACTATCTATCTATCTATCTACTATCATCTATCTATCTTCTCTCTATCTGTCATCTATCAACTATCTACTATCTCTCTCCTCCATCGCCCCATCCTCTATTGCTCTATCGCTCTGTCTTTTTTTTCTCTCTATCTATCCTTAGTCTGGCGAAAAACAACCAATTCCCTCCTTTTCCCCTCTCGTTCGCCTTTCTCAAAATTTTTGGGGAGTTCTAGGGCCTGTCCTTTGCTGATGTTGTCCGCCCTCCTTCCTTTTCCTTTTTTTTCTTTTACTTGGACACAATACAATATAATTCACTATTAAAAATGTAATGTTTTAAAAAATGTTAAAGTCTGCCCCGCCCCCCTAAAGCTCATCAGGCCGGGCTTATCCCGGTTTCTGTGGTTTTAAGCGACGAGAGTCATAGACTCCCCCCCCCTGGATAGGCGCCATCTATCGCGGGGGAACCCCCAAAACAAGGTTGGTCCCCTTTTAAAACCTGGGTGGGGTGAGAAAAAAAGCCGTAAAGTGCCTTTTCCAAGAGCACAAATCCATAGCCAAAGCGGGATCGAACCCGAAAAACCTTTAAATTACATCCAACCCCAAAAAACCACAGACTACAGGGGCGGCTATTACAAATAATACAATAAATAATACAATGCAATACAAGAAAAATAAGATATAGTAGCCGTAAGTTACCCCCTTCTCTCTTTTTTTTTCCCTTTCCTTTTTTCCTTTTTCTTTTTTTTTCCCCCCCCTTTCTTTTTTTTTCCTTTCTTTCTTTTTTTCCTTTTTTCTTTATTTCTTTCTTTCTTTCTGTCTTTCTTTCTTTCTTCCTCGCATAGAGTGTTAGGTTTACCAAAAGGCTGACCCCCCCACCCCCCAAAAGCCGGGAAGAAAATAAAACCGGGCTTAACCCACCCCAAAAAGGACCCCGCAAAAAACCCACACGTAAATCCTTCCGCTTTTGTAAAAATAGGCCATTGTTGCCAGGGGGAACAGAGACAAGATTTCAAACTGCATCCCCACGGGGACTGGTTTTAAAAAAAACACATGAGGCTTATTCCTTATCCCCGATGTAAAAAAAAAAATTTTAAAAATTATATTAAATATATATAAAACAAATGAAAGTTTTGCTTTTTTCCCCCAAAATTTCCCCATGAAGGGCACCCCTTCCGACTTTGGGGTGTGATGTGTAATCTTGCACCAATGTTGTGGTTAAAAAAGAAAAAAAGCTGTCCCCACTCCTACCAGCAGACCCCAAAGCCCCCAGTTTTAATGTGCGCAGAGTTCAGATGTTTCCTGGCGAATTTTTGCACCCCCCCGATACCTTTTGTTTCCGTCCATCCACAAGACTGGGCAAGTGGAGTCGCTAAAAAAGAAGTGAACTCCAGGAAAAAACCCCCGAAACGGTGGTGGCCAGTGGAGGCTAAAACCCCCGGCCTTTTTAAATCACGACGAACTTCTGACCACCAACCCCCCCCCCCCCCCCCCCCCCCCCCCCCCCCCCCCTTCCTTCTACGCATCTGAAACTGACCGCCTGTTTTGTTTTTCCTAGTTAGTTATGCAGTCTATAGTACTTTTTTTTTGCTGCCTCGTCTTCTGTAACGTCCCCGTACTGTTGTTCCCACGCCGCTCTTTTCAACCCCCCGCCACACCATACCCAGATTCGTTGTGTCTCACCCCAGGATCGGAAGGGCCCCACAGGGGACTTTCAATATTAGGCCACCGCGGGGCCACCAGCCAAGGGGGCCCCCTCATTTTCTGCTGAAGTCCAATTGGTGGTGTTCAGTGGTGCCTGTTCTGATCTAACATACGCATGACACCACCTACTAAGCCCCTTACTAACGACAATATTAGCTCAGTCGCGGAGCCAGACGAGTGAGCCACCCACCCGAGGTGGCGACCACCACAACGTCCCTCCAACGACCGCCTCCCCGCGAACCCCCAACCCCAAAGGCTTTGATACAAACTCACACACGGGCACAGAAGTTGTATGGGAAACCAAATCTGAGGTCACTAGACCAAGCAACGGGAGCCACCGAATCAAAGGCAATTTTTATTATTGCATGATGATCAAATGGTGATGAGGATTGATGTAATGCTGCTTGCTGTGGAATTGCATCCGCTTTGAGACTACTTGACAGGGCTGTACTCTACGCTTACTGTCATAATATATCCCGGCGTCAACCGGGCCCGAGAGATACAGACACTCTCAAATTCGCATCCTAAAGTGGATGAAGCTCGACTGTGTGGTCCCAGTCTCCCACTGAGCCCACTGCACACACACTTTGGGTAGGAGCCGTCCGTAGTCCAAAAATTCCCCAAAGACTTTTATG
The DNA here is from genome assembly GCA_030674155.1 of Stramonita haemastoma. Lineage (NCBI taxonomy): Eukaryota > Metazoa > Mollusca > Gastropoda > Neogastropoda > Muricidae > Stramonita > Stramonita haemastoma. Next base: position 58,235,853 of record CM060331.1, read on the forward strand.
GAAATCGAACCCGCGACCTTCCAGTCCGAAAGCCAAGGCGCTAACCACTGCGCCATGGCGGCTGGTCGTCTATAGCACTTTGTCTGCATGCACCGTTTTCTTCTGCACTCAGGTAGTGAGCTAGCCAACACTGTGAGGGGTCAGCTGAGTACTTTCCCCACAGGACAGTTCAGATATATTGTGCCCGAACGGGATAGGCCTGTGGTCAGAGTGATGCTCTCGTGATCTGCTGACCCGGGTTCGATTCTCGTTCAAGAGGATTTTTCATCTGGAGTTAACATCAATGTCCGACTCCACTCCATCCCCCCCCCCCCCCCCCAACCCCCCAAAGTCCTTCGGATGACACCCCACTTAAAACCGAGGCCCCATGTGCGAACGCACGCAGAACATTTTGCGCACACTTTAAAACCCGTCCGCTTTTCGTAGAGTAGGCCATTGTGTCAAGTGGGACAGATGTACAAAACTGCATATACACAGGGCTGGATTGTTAAAAGCAAAAAGCACACGAGGTGTCATTCCATTATTCTTGAAATAAAAAAAGGAATGAAAAAAAGGAATTACTAAGATACATTTCAGAGCTGGTTTTAAATATTTGTTCTCTTCAGGAGTAGAAATTAGGAATGAATGAAATAGAATGACTGTGTCCTCAGCACGGATTGGTTTGACGAGCTATGTATGTTTAAAAAATTACACTTTTTTTTTTTGGAAAAGCTCAGTCTAATCCACGTCTTTTATAAAATAAAAATATTGAAAAGAAACAAAAAAAACAAAACAAACAAAAACAACAACCCAACTCCTACTGTGTTGGATGTGTTTTAAACCTTACAAAACTTTTCTGCGCCCTGTCCTTTTGGTCCGAACTTTGCAACTTGTACAACAGTCAAGACAAAAAAATAGTTGAAACAAAGAAAAAATTTAGAATGATATGAAAAACTGTTTTAAAAAATAGTATATGTTATTGGTCCTGTATAACTGAAGAAAATAATGATTTTTTATTTTTAAAAAAAAAAAGAGAATTAAAAATGATTGAAAAGAAAGAAAGAAAGACCCAGAACAAGGGAAGAGAGGAAGAAAAGAAGGTGAAAAGAAGATGAGAAAGAGAGAAAAGAAAGGAGGAAAAAGTGAGGAAGAATTAAGTAACAAAAATATATAAAGGAGGAGAAGAATTGCGAAGAAGAAGAAGAAGAATATGTGAAGGAAAAAGAAAAAATTATGCTAAAAAGAAAAATGCGAAGAAGAAGAAAGCGAAGAAGAATTGCGAAGAAGAAGAAGAAGAAGAATGCGAAGAAGAATTGCGAAGAAGAAGAAGAAGAAGAAAGAAGAAGAAGAAGAAGAAGAAGAAGAACAACAACAACAACAACAACAACAACAACAACACCAACAACAACAACAACAACAACAATTGCGAAGAAGAAGAAGAAGAAGAAGAAGAAGAAGAAGAAGAAGAAGAAGAAGAAGAAGAAGAAGAAGAAGAAGAAGAAGAACAACAACAACAACAACAACAACAACAACAACAACAAGAATTGCGAAGAAGAAGAAATTGCGAAGAAGAAGAATTGCGAAGAAGAAGAATTGCGAAGAAGAAGAAGAAGAAGAAGAAGAAAGAAGAAGAAAGAAGAAGAAGAAGAAGAGAAGAAACAACAACAACAACAACAACAACAACAACAACAACAACAACAACAACAACAACAACAACAAGAATTATAGCACAGCACAATCAGAAACAGTCTCTCTAACACCTGCCTTACCTGCACTGTACAGGTAACTGTGCGCTCACCAATCCACTGCAGCATCCCAATCTATCAGAAACATCCGCTTCCCCTCCCTCCCCTCCCCCTCCCCTCCCCTTCCCCCCCCATCCGTTCTGCTCTCTCCCCCGACAATTGTTAAACCTTTTCCACCCTTATCTCCCTTATCTCCCTTTGTCAGCTGTCTGTCTGTCTGTCTGTCTGTCTGTCTGTCTGAATGTGTCTGTCTGTCTGTTGTCTGTCTGTCTATCTGGTGTGTGTGTCTGTCTGTCTGTCTGTCTGTCTGTATGTATGTATGTCTCTCTCTCTGTCTCTCTCTCTCTCTCTGCCTCCCTCTGTCTGTCTGTCTGTCTGTCTGTCTGTCTGTCTGTCTGTCTGTCTGTCTGTCTGTCTGTCTGTCTGTCTCTCTCTCTCTCTCTTCTCTCTCTTCTCTCTCTCTCTCTCTCTCTCTCTCTCTCTCTCCCTCTCTCTCTCTCTCTCTCTCTCTCTCTCTCTCTTCTCCTCTCTCTCTCTCTCTTGCGCACACATTAAATCCTGTTCCACTTTTCGTAAGAGTAGGCTATCGTGTGCCGGTGGGAATAGATGACATTTGCTAAACTGCATACACACGGGGACTGGATTTAAAAAAGCATATGAATGCTTGTTACATTATACTCGATTTAAAAGAATAACTCTCTCTCTCTCTCTCTCTCTCTCTCTCTCTCTCTCTCTCTCTCTCTCTCTCTCTCTCTCTCTCTCTCTCTCCCTCTCTCTCTCTCTCTCTCTCTCTCTCTCTCTCTCTCCCTCTCTCTCTCTCCCTCCCTCTCCTCTCTTCTCTCTCTCTCTCTCTCTCTCTCTCTCTCTCTCTCTCTCTCTCTCTCTCTCTCTCTCTCTCTCTCTCTCTCTCTCTCTCTCTCTCTCTTTTCTAGCCAGATGTATATATACCTTTCATCTCCAGGGACGGATGACTGAATTGCATAGGCTCTGTCAACAGAAGGATTTGAACTGTCTACTGTATTTTCTTTGGCTTGTAAAGCCGAAACACACAGCTGCTGAAGTTGAAGACTACAGCCCGCCCGTAACGATAAAAGATGAAAGGAGAAAGTGAGGGGTTGGGAGGAGGGGGGTGGGTTGAATAGGTGGAGGGATGGGAATAGGGGGTGGGTGGAGGTTTGTTCAATTCAAAAAATGAAAAGAGGCTATGAGGCTGCTGAATAGACATATGATTATTGACACAGCTGCCTGACTATGGAATAGCTCTTCAGTATTATCTGATTTATGGATTTTGATATGAAGGCCTCTAAACACTATCCACCCATGTGAACCTAAGAGACGCAATCACAGCGCATAATTAATTATTCACATGTAAAAAGATGCTTTGAAATAATGGAGAGAGAGAGAGAGAGGGAGAGAGAGATGGGGGGGAAGAGAGAGCGGGGGAGAGAGAGAGACAGACAGACAGACAGACAGACAGAGACAGACAGACAGACAGAGACAGACAGACAGAGAGAGTTTCTAGATCAGACAAAAAATATGATTTCCCTAAGAAATATGGGAAAGAAACCTTTAGGAGCTTTTGAAGGGATGGAGTGGGTCTGAAATTTTAAAAAAATGCACAAATGTAGTAATGGGCGCATTTTAGTACTGTATTTTCCCATTATTGGGAAGAATTTTTTTGTTGCCAGATCTTAAAGAAACACCATTATTAGCTCCCCCCCCTTTCTCTCTCTCTCTCTCTCTCTCTCTCTCTCTCTCTCTCTCTCTCTCTCTCTCTCTCTCTCTCTCTCTCTCTCTCTCTCCATTATTTCTTCCAAATTTGTGATTATTTGAATGACGATTTACTAGACGAGCTAACTACCACCATATTCCAAGTTGTAATTATTCCAATGAAAAATACCAGATTGACTAAATAATAATTATAAGCATACTCTTTAAAGAAATGTCCATATCAATAAACAATTTTTCCAGAAGTGTACTCAGCAAAGTATTCAGGCTGAGTCTGATCATTCTGTCTGATGTCACTGTTTAGTGAAGCGCGTTAAACTGAAGAACTACTTATATCACTGTTTAGTGGAAGGGCGTTAAACTGAAGAACTACTTATATCACTGTTTAGTGGAAGGGCGTTAAACTGAAGAACTACTTATATCACTGTTTAGTGGAAGGGCGTTAAACTGAAGAACTACTTATATCACTGTTTAGTGGAAGGGCGTTAAACTGAAGAACTACTTATATCACTGTTTAGTGGAAGGGCGTTAAACTGAAGAACTACTTATATCACTGTTTAGTGGAAGGGCGTTAAACTGAAGAACTACTTATATCACTGTTTAGTGGAAGGGCGTCAAACTGAAGAACTACTTATATCACTGTTTAGTGGAAGGGCGTCAAACTGAAGAACTACTTATATCACTGTTTAGTGGAAGGGCGTTAAACTGAAGAACTACTTATATCACTGTTTAGTGGAAGGGCGTTAAACTGAAGAACTACTTATATCACTGTTTAGTGAAACGCGTTAAACTGAAGAACTACTTATATCACTATTTAATGGAAGGGTGTTAAACTGAAAAACTACTACTACTACTACTACTACTACTACTACTACTACCACTACTACTACTACTACTACTACTACTACTACTCATGCGAGTTCCTTCCCCCCTCCCACCCCCCCCATCCCCCACCCCCCAAATAAAAATCAGCCAACCTTTTCTGCATTTCGACGTCTTCCTGTTTCGCAGCTTGTGTCTTTCAGGCTATTCTGAAAGGGCAGGCTGGCTGTTGTGTAGCATGAATAATGGCAGTCCTCATGGCTATTGTGTGGCATTAACAACCACAGTCCTAATTACCTCCCAGAACAGACCAGATCTGAGATTTCTAAAGCACAGAAGTTTTGGACCGAAGTAGGAACAAATAAAAAAAATCATACTTTACAATAATGATTCTGAGGCTTTAAAACGAAAAGAAAAGAAACGAGGGCGTGTTGTGAGAGCAATGTAATAGTGCATGCTTAAAAAATGTTGTTGTTTTTTTAAATAGTGCATGCTTTGTGGCCTTTTGTTGTCATGCATGAATAGTTTCTTTTTTCCACAGGGGAAAGAAGGAACTGCTACCCAGAGAAAGACCAGTCACAATCTTGAAGAGAACAATTTGTCCACGAGAAAAATAATAAAATCAAAAACAAAAACGTCACTGAGAAAAGCGCGATTTTTCTCATTAAAAAATACAAATGAAAAAGACAAGTTGCCATCTGGAAAAAATTCGTTGCAGTCTGGAACATTTTTAGTTGAAGTCTGGAAAATATTTAGTCACAGTCTGGAAAATGTTTAGTAGGTTGCAGTCTGGAAAATATTTAGTCACAGTCTAGAAAATGTTTAGTAGGTTGCAGTCTGAAAAATTATTAGTCATTCAGTCATTCTGATGAGACTATAAAACGAGGTCCCGTGTGCGAACGCGCGCAGAACATCTTGCGCACACGTTAAATCCCCATTCCGCCTTTCGGAAGAGCAGGCCCTTGTGTGCCGGTAGGAGCGGATGACAAATTTATATTTTTAAAAACCCAGCATGCTCACAGGTGTTGTGTTAAGACACCATCCCTGAGGAAAAATCGGGGAATTGGAGTCTCCAGGGCAGCTTGGGGCTGTGTGTGTGCGTGTATGTATATATATATATATATATATATATATATATATATATATATATATATATATATATATATATATATAAATGGGTTGGCGCTGCACTCGTGGTGATGCGCTCTCCCCGGAAAGCTCACGCATAGAAATCTACGGTAACATAAAGTGGTATAATTAGTCGGTTGCAGTCTGGAAAATAATAAGTTGCATTCTGAAAAATATTTCTATAAAAGAAAGGACCAACGGGATCTAGAGAAAGGACAAGTGACCATCTAGATGTGGACGAATTCTCGTCTTGAAAACAACAAAATTTGAAATCTAACACACACACACACACACACACACACACACACACACACACACACACACACACACACACACACACACACACAAAGAGGTGAAAAGACGAACAGATCAGATCGAGGCAGGACAGCTCCCTAGACTTGGCAACCATGATACCTGCCAGCCATGATGTACAAATGTCGGCACAAAGTGTTAGGCAAACACCTCCCAATATTTTCTCAACTGCCGTGATAAATTTAGCACCTTTCTGTAGGTTCGAGTTTCCTACTTTCTGTGGAGAAAGCGTGGAATGAAAAAAGGAAGAGTCTTCTTTGTTGTCCAATGTCACTCAGCTCCCTGACCCAGCCGTGCAAGCGTTGAAAGCCTTTTTACTCAAAACCCTGCACTTCGACCTGAACAAAAGACGCGTCTTATCGTGAAGAAGAAACCAAACAGAGAGACTCGTAACCGAAAACAATCCAAACAAACTCATGTGTCTGGGATGTACAGCAAAATGATGGTTTGGAGCATGATTGCGTGTGTTGTGTGTGTGTGTGTGTGTGTGTGTGTGTGTGTGTGTGTGTGTGTGTGTGTGTGTGTGTGTGTGTGTGTGTGTGTGTGTGGTGTGTGCATGCATGCGTGCGTGCGTGCGTGCGTGTGGGTGGGCTTCTTTTCTTCTTTTATTTCCTGTTATTCTTTTATTTCGATGATAATGGAATAAGCACTGCTGTGCTTTTTTTTTTACATCCAGTCCCTGTTTGTATGCAGTTTTGTAAATTTTGTCATCCATTCCCAACGCCAAACAATGGCCTCATCCGAAAAGTGGAACAGGATTTAACGTGTGCGCAAGATGTTCTGCGCGCGTTCGCACACGGGACCTCGATTTATAGTCTCATCCGAAGTGTGTGTGTGTGTGTGTGTGTGTGTGTGTGGTGTGTGTGTGTGTGTGTGTGTGTGTGTTGTGGTGTGTGTGTCTGTCTGTCTGTCTGTCTGTCTGTCTGTCTGTCTGTCTGTCTGTCTGTCTGTCTGTCTGTCTGTGTCTGTGTGTCCGTATCTGTGTGTCTGCGTGTGTTTGCAAGATATACAAATATTTATCTCGCCATTTTACCTGTTTTGAAACTGGAACTATTATTCTGGAGAAATTGATGGTTGAGAACTATTCCAGTCTGCCATTGGTTGCACTGACACTCAGCCAAGGGGGACGGGATGGCCTGGTGATCAGAGTGATGCACTCGTGATCTGCTGACCCAGGTTCCAATCTCGTTCAACAGGATTTTTGACCTCGAGTTAACATTAGTGCCAACTCCACTCCTCTCAAAAGTCCCTCGGATGAAACCATAAACCGAGGCCCCGTGTGCAAAACGCATGCAGAACCACCTTGCACACACGTTAAAAACCGTTCCGCTTTTCGGAAGAGTAGGCCATTGGGTGCCGATGGGAAAGGATGACAAAATGGACAACACTACATACACACGGAGACTGGATTTTTTTTTAAAAAGCACATGAGCGCTTATTGTATTTTCCTCAAAATAAAAAATAAATAAATAAAAATGAAACAAACCAAGTGCAGGCAGACTCCCTAGACTCCTGATCTGTAGCCTGTACTACAGCTATTTCAGAATATTTCACAATTCCCATCCCATTTCCTTGTGCTCAAAACACAGACTCCTTTCAGTCAGTCTGTCTCTTAATGACACCCATCCTCAATTCTTTCCGGTGAAGGCCTCTGTATCAAGAGCAACCTGGCGCAAACGTATGTCATATGTATGTTGGTTTTTAACATCGCGCAATCGGAGTCTTGGGGCAACTGAAAATTAGGAGGAAAAAAAGATATTATTGGAAGGTACCATGGTTTATATCACAAAGCATGGTGGCTCACGGGAGAGAGAGAGAGAGAGAGAGAGAGAGAGAGAGAGAGAGAGAGAGAGAGAGAGAGAGAGAGAGAGAGAGAGAGAGAGAGAGGAGAGAGAGAGAGACAGACAGACAGACAGACAGACAGACAGACAGACAGACAGACAGACAGACAACAGACAGACAGACAGACAGGCAGACAGGCAGACAGGCAGACTGGCAGACTGGCAGAGATGGAGACAGACAGACAAGCAGACTGACAGAAAGAGACAAGGCAAGGCAAGGCAAATTCTTTTATGTCCAGGATAATGAATAAGCACTCGTGTGCTTTTTTACTTCCAGTCCCCGCCCTCATCTGGGATAAGATCAAGTTGAAAAAAATCTAACTAAACAACAACAACAATAATGATCTAAATACCAATAGCAAAAAACCATACCAAGTAGCAAACAACAGACAAGAAATAAGACAGAAATACAATAATAAGGTAATAAAAAAAAAAAGCACTCATTCAAAAACGAAAATAAGAAGTAAGAATCAAATGATGATTTTTATTTTTTTTTAAATAAAAACGCTAATGATTAAAGAGCAAACAATGTAATATAATGAGGTAAACAACTAAAAACATCAATCCACCACCATCTATCAACAAAATAAGTCATATATATATATATATATATATATATATATCATAAATTTTGACACAAGGAGAGAGAGAGAGAGAGAGAGAGAGAGAGAGAGAGAGAGAGAGAGAGAGAGAGAGAAGAGAGAGAGAGAGAGAGAGAGAGAGAGAGAGAGAGAGAAGAAGAAGAAACAGGGAAACCAGCAGGTAGGCAGGCAGACAGACAGACAGACAGATAAACAGAGTCGTTAATTTAGCTCTTACCCTTCAAGTGTAATGCACTGAACTAAAACAATGAATTATACATTTTTGCTTCGATCGCTTCACTTCTTCCTTATTGTCTCCCCTGCCCCTGATCCCTGCAGTGCATAGATCTATTTATAGCCTACCTCTTCCTCCTTTGTTGTCTCCCCTTCCTCTATGCATATTTGGGGGGTAAAAAAAAGGCAGTTTAGGTCCAGAAGACACTAATGTGGGTCACCCGGTGCGGGGGGTTTGTGCTGAAAATAGCAGACGACAGTTCACGTGAAGGTTTCTGTCCTCATAAACTGTTTCCATTTATTTATTTATTTATTCATTCATTTATTTATTTACTTATTCTTTTATATCGAGAATAATGGAAAAAGCACTCATGTGCTTCTTTTTTTTTACCTCCAGTCCCCTTGTGTTTGCAGTTTTGTAACCTGTTCCCAGCGGCACACAAAGGCCTACTCTTACAAAACGCGGAACAGGATTTAACGTGTGCACAAGATGTTCTGCGTGCATTCGCACAGGGGGCCTTGGTTTATAGTCTCATCCGAAGGACTCTCTTTGTTTGTAGTCTGCTGACGAAGCCTTTGGTGATTAAAGATATGGGGGTTTTGTGATTTGGCACCTACTGGATAGTGGCATAAAGTAGGGGATCGTTAACGTGCGTGTGCGTATCTGTTGCGTTGATAGGTAAAGGAAGGCAATGTTAGGTGTGCATATTTATTGAACTTAACTGGGGAGTCTCTCTCTCTCTCTCTCTCTCTCTCTCTCTCTCTCTCTCTCTCTCTCTCCTCTCTCTCTCTCTCTCTCTCTCTCTCTCTCTCTCTCTCTCTCTCTCTCCTCTCTCTCTTTCTATTATAATGATCATTTGATTCATGATTATCAATTTTAGTTCAATGTATTGCGCCTTTGTTATTCTATTACATCTTCTGTCCTTACAACTTGTCCTCTGTTTATTACTACTGTCTTGTTGGTTTGGGCCTTGTTTGTTTGGTTATTATTGTTTTTAGTTGAAGGTGTTTCTTAAATTGATGTAATCCCTAATCAGGGCGGGGACTGGATGTAAAAAAGCACATCAGTGCTTATTCATTATCCTCGAATAAAAGAATTTGATTTGATTTGATCTCTCTCTCTCTGTCTCTCTGTCTCTCTGCCTCTCTGTCTCTCTGTCTCTCTGTCTGTCTCTCTCTCTCTCTCCGCCTGTGCATCGTATATCTATCTGTCCGTCTGTTCATGCAGTCTGTGTCTGCTTTTTCCCATCGTGTACCGAACGCCACGCAGGCAGGCACACACACATACACACACACAGACACACACACATACACACATACACACACAGACACACACACACAGACACACACACAGACACACACACAGACACACACACAGACACACAGACACACGCACGCACGCACGTACACACACACACACACACACACACACACACACACACACACACACACACACACACACACACACACACACACACACACACACACACACAGAGGGACAAAAGATAGATTGGGGAGGACCGGGAGGGCAGAAAAGCAAACTTCAATAATGAATTGATTGCCAGGCCTAACTGTTCACCTCTCTCTCTCTCTCTCTCTCTCTCTCTCTCTCTCTCTCTCTCTCTCTCTCTCTCTCTCTCTCTCTCTCTCTCTCTCTCTCTCTCTCTCTCTCTCTCTCTCTCTCTCTCTATCTCATTCGCTCTCTCTCTCCCTCTCCCTCTCTGTCTCTGTTTGTCTGTCTGTCTGTCTGTCTGTCTGTCTGTCTGTCTGTCTGTCTGTCTGTCTGTCTGTCTGTCTGTCTGTCTGTCTGTCTGTCTGTCTCTCTCTCTCTCTCTCTCTCTCTCTCTCTCTCTCTCTCCTCTCTCTCTCTCTCTCTCTCTCTCTTCTCTCTCTCTCTCTCAAATTTAGGCTTGGTCGCCCTCAGTTTCCCACGCGTGGCTTAACCCATGAAGCAGTCGAGGCCCTCCATTGCCTACTATTAATATTTGTTGAGGCCAGTTTGTTGATGTAGTTTCCCATATAAATGAGGTTTACAGCATGAAGGTGTGTCATGGAGGAAGTGGGGGGGGGGTGGCGGTGGCGGGGGCCGGGGGGTTGTTAGTCAGAATGTTTGTGTTTATTGAATGTTTTAGTGTTGACAAACTGAAAGTCCCTATTCACTGCCTGCCTTATTTCAGGTCACCGTAGGCCGCCATTTTGAGTTTGTTTATCCCGACCCTGGGCTTTATCCCAGTTCTTGATCAAACCATTGATGCTGGGGGCAACAGCAAAGTGAGAGGCTGTATGATCAGTGGCTTTATCACAGTTCTTGATCAAACCATTGATGCTGGGGGCAACAGCAAAGTGAGAGGCTGTATGATCAGTGGCTTTATCACAGTTCTTGGTCAAACCATTGACGCTGGGGGCAACAGCAAAGTGAGAGGCTGTATGATCAGTGGCTTTATCACGGTTCTTGGTCAAACCATTGACGCTGGGGGCAACAGCAAAGTGAGAGGCTGTATGATCAGTGGCTTTATCACGGTTCTTGGTCAAACCATTGACGCTGGGGGCAACAGCAAAGTGAGAGGCTGTATGATCAGTGGCTTTATCACTCGTGGAACTCCACTTTACAGCTTAGTCTTTAGTGATGCATCGATGGACTATGACTCTCTGACTAGGAGGCTTGACTTGCACAGTCCTTAAGAGCTGCAGTCCAGGGGGCTAGTTAGCCTTTAGAGAACATCTCCAAGGCTGACTGTCCTTATGCCCTCTTGGCCGAGAGAGTCGGAGTGTGCTGTGGGCAAGGCATCTCCACTATAATCACATTTCTGCCCAGCAGCTGCCTCCTGCGCTGTTTTGGAGGTCATCATCGAACACGACGGACAAAAATAAACAATAATCACCACACCAACCATCAAGCCAGCTGTATTCACAACTGTCTGTCTCTCTCTCCCAACATCTAACATTCCATATCTGCTTTACTGTGTGCAGGCCCATGATGACGCCAGACTGCAGCAGATGACATCACCAGTGACACCCACGTCATGAAGGACATATTGACGTCAAGGCAGCAGGTAACTAGGGCTGAATGACGTATGGGCGTGGAGTTGTGGTGACACTTTTGGTCTGTTGATTCCTTTCCTGTGTCTTCCAGGGGCCTGTGGTAGTTCATGTGACTGGTGCTTTGACATGGAGGTTTATTTAAAGGGCTTACAAACTACAACTGGATTAAAAACAACAACAACAACAGGATGTCAAACTATTTTTTTCATCTTCAAAACATAACACACACATACACACACAAATACACACACGCGCGCGGGCGCACGCACACACACACACACACACACACATACATACATACATACATACATACATACATACATACATACATACATACATACATACATACATACATACATACATACATACATACATACATACATAATAATACATACGTACATACGTACATACGTACATACGTACATACATACATACATACATACGTACGTACGTACGTACGTACGTACATACATACATACATACATACATACATACATACATACATACATACATACATACATACATACATACATACATACATACATACATACAATCACAATGTCAGTCCCCTGTAACTCTGAAAAAGGTAAACTCCCAACATTTGATTGTAAAGGAGCCAAATGGAAAAGGAAAAACTGTAAACGTATTCTTGCTGCCTATGATAGAACTTGAACTCTGAAAACATAGACCAATGTTATTCTGTCTTTACAAAAGCCATCATTCAAGCTGCATACCTATCAATCCCAACCATTAAATCATTAAAAAAAATCAAGAAAGTATTCGGGAAATATTTGGTGGACATATGCTTGCGAGGAAGCTAGTGACCAACAAACGTTTTATATACAAAACGTTCTTAAAGGATAAGACACCAGAAAACCATGAAAAACAGAAGCAGGCAAAAAAACTACAGCAACATGGTCATAGCTCAGGTGAAATGACATTTTTGGTCTCCGTTTTGTGTGCGCGCGCGCGCGCACGCGTGTGTGTGTGTTGGGGGGGTGGGGGGCTTGTGTATGTGTGTGTATGTGTGAGTGTGTGTATATGCGCATGCGTGTGTGTGTTTGTGTGTGCGCATGTGTGTAATTGTGTGTGTGCATACGTGCGTGAGTGAGTATCTGTTTTTTTTCATAACACAATAATGGACACCTCCTATGTTTCCGTAGTTTTTTTTTACGTGTCCTAATACATGCTACAGACAAGACCTTGGCTTACCGTCTCATGGGAAAGACTAACATATTCAGATCCCAACACTCAGGGTCTAGTGGATGCAGGGAAAAGGTAAGGGCCAGGTGGGGATCAAACGTGTGGGCTCTCTCTCTTTCTAGGCGGGTGCGTTACTTCTAGACCACCGACCCACCGCTGTCTAAGGAAATCGGGAAGGGAAGGGAATTCCAAAGGTATGGGACAGAGCGAGGAGAACTGGACTGAAACAAAAATGGATGTTTTGGGGCATTGGGACACAGGATTTTAATTTAGTGCATCTCTAAAATCAGTCAGTGAAGTCTTCATCTCTCGGTGGTGGCCATGTATTTCTGTATTTCCTGATATTGTCATACTGCACGTCATAAATTTGAGTCCTTTACAATATTTCTGTTTGTCGTGTATGGGGAGAGAGAGAGAGAGAGAGAGAGAGAGAGAGAGAGAGAGAGAGAGAGAGGAGAGAGAGAGAGAGAGAGAGAGAGAGAGAGAGAGAGAGAGAGAGAGAGAGAGAGAGAGAGAGAGAGAGAGAGAGAGAGACAGACGGACGGACGGACGGACGGACGGACAGACAGACAGACAGACAGACAGACTGACTGACTGACTGACTGACTGACTGACAAGCAGGCAGGCAGGCAGACAGACAGACAGACAGACAGACAGACAGACAGACAGACAGACAGACAGACAGACAGACAGACAGACAGATGCACTGCAACAATTATGCGTGTTAACAGCTTTGGGAATACTTTGTTTACAGAAAACCTGGTGTTTGCTGACAGATGACAGAGTGTTTTACCAAAGGTAAGCTGTTTATTTATCTGATATCTGTTTGTTCAGCAAATCATTTAACTAGTATTGTATGAGGTCATAAGGTTGTCAGTTTTGTTACCTACTAATATGGATGCATTTTTGGTGGTTATTTCATGGCCAGTTGTGTAGGAAATAATCGATTTTTTGTGCTTCTAAATGTGTACTATCTTATCAGAAAGAAGCTTTCCAATGTGACTGCTAACGCCCACTATGATGTTGTAGCATTGTGTATTGATCTGAAATAAATGGTAATCTTTTGATATTGCCGACAGTTAACTGCTGGGTTTTGTTACTGATAAATTTCAAAGTGGCACTAATGATTAGCCCGAGTTACATCTCAGGAGCTGAACTATATGTGGATGTATTCTTATCTTTATATCAGAATGTACTTTAGAAAAAGAAAAAAAAACATGGGGGTGGGGGTGGGAGGGGAGTATGCGTGCGTGCATGCTTACCATGTTTAAAAGAAAAGAAAAATTACCTAGGCTATACAACAGAGCATCATTTTGTTATTGGAATCGGCAACTGGCCATGCTTTATTGTTTCCATGTCTATGCATGTATATTATTCATATCTACTCTATCTGTCTCTCTCTGCCTGTCTCTCTCTCTAACGGAAATTGAGTGTACCATTTGTTTCACAACCAGCTGCAAAAAACGGCAGTGCTGTGTCACTCAGAAGGAGAGATGACAACATGGTGACAGTACAACAAATCAATGGAGGACTCCCTCCTTGTTTTACCGTTCGCTTCATGTCCTCATTGTCCTCTCCTTCTGAAAAAGCCCTTGCCGTTTTTTGCCGGGGTTCCCAGCCTAAAGCCTGTCACACACCACACGTGTCGAGGGTACAGTTACCCGGGAACTGGTATCAACGGCTTAACGTCAGTTTTCCGCTATTCAGGGTTGAATTGTATGTGATGGGGACTGACGTTTTGCCGCTGATGCAGTGGGATAACCGTAGCATCGACTGTAAGTGTGTGTGTGTGTGACGGGCTTTAGGTTGGTTCTGCACCTCTCCCTGCCCCGCTTGGCTTGGGGCACAGTGTGTATCCTGCTTCTGCACTCCTTGGCCTGTGCTGGGTTTTGTCTGTTTTGTAACAAAACCGTTTTGTACGATTAGACTGTTATGTCCGTCCACACAGTGTCGGCATTTTGACTGTCAGTTATTGGGTTTTCTGAGTCTTTTCTTCGTGCAATCAAATTATGCTTTGGATCATGAAGTTACCGGCACAAAGGCGCGTGTTTGTGTGTGTGTGTGTGTGTGTGTGTGTGTGTGTGTGTGTGTGTGTGTGTGTGTGTGTGTGTGTGTGTGTGTGCGCGCGCGCGCGTTGTTATAATATGTCAGTACCTATAGCTTTGCGTTATAGTTTATCTATAATGAATGTTTTATATTCGCCCAACATTAAGGGCTTGACACGGTTACTATGTAGATCTGTGTTTGCAGAAACTGTCGCGGTTTTTGCTCTGCTTTCGCTTTTCGTTTGTTTTTGTGTTTCGGGGGGATAGAGCGGTGGTGTTGTATCTAAATTAAACTTCCAGTTGTAACTGTATTTTGTTTTCTTCATACAACCGTATCACACACACACACACACACACACACACACACACACACACACACACACACACACACACACACACACACGATCTAGTGGTCCGAACATTGCGCTTGCAATTTGACGACCCGGGTTCGAGGGGATTCTTCTTCTGGAGTTAACATCAGTGCTGACTCCACTCTCCCCAAAAGTCCTTCGGATGAAACTGTTAACCGAAGCCCCGTGTGCAAACACACGCAGAGCATCTTGTGCACACGTTAGATCCTGTTTCACTCTTCGTAAGAGTAGGCCACTGTGTGCCGGTGGGAACAGATGACAAAATTACAAACCTGCATACACACGGGGACTGCATGTCAAAAAGCACGCGAGTGCTTATTCCATTATCCTCGATATAGAAGAATAAATAAATAAAATAGATAAATAAAATAGATAAATAAATGTGCAAAAGTGGCAGATCTGGCTTTGCATATATTTATGGACTATTCTGCTCGCTTTTACATCGTCAGCCTCAATTAAGAAAACTTACTAATTAATAAACGCTGTGTTACTGATCTAACCGTCTACCTGTTGTGTGTTGTGGTTGTTTGCTCTTAACTGTGCTTTCGTTTTTGTTGCTTTTTTGTTTGTTTGTTTGTCTGTTGTCGTCACTGAAACAGATTGAGTGCAGCGAATTTTTAATCTGTGACTGTAATAAAGGTTACTTTTTTTTAAAAATCTTTTTGTTTTAGCAGATCAAATCTAATGTGTAACAGTTTCCTCGAAGTGCAACCAATTTATAGCCTAAGCAATGCTGATCCTTGAAACCGGTTTTTCTTTGTTACGTATATACACTGAATTACGTTTACACAATAGGCCTAACCTTCTCACG
>CM060331.1:58251794-58256794 GCA_030674155.1 Stramonita haemastoma
CCCGTCAGGTTTCTTCCTGAAAAACACAAGTGGGGGCTGTCTGCGATGGTTTCCCTTCATTATCCTCATTATAACGATAGAATCAAAAGACAGGCTTTGAATGGACTACGAGGAAGCTGTTCCGGCTCAGACCGCCTCTCTGTAATTCTCTCTCTGTCTCTCTCCATCTGTGTGTGTGTGTGTGTGTGTGTGTGTGTGTGTGTGTGTGTGTGTGTGTGTGTGTGTGTGTGTGTGTGTGTGTGTGTGTGTGTGTGTGTCTTTTCCTATTTTCTATAATTATTGTATTGTGGCCTGAGGCCGATGTGCAATTAAACCATTTCAGTGTTCAGTGATCTCTCTCTCTCTCTCTCTCTCTCTCTCTCTCTCTCTCTCTCTCTCTCTCTCTCTCTCTGGATGACTCATACATGTATAAATAAGAACGGGCACCAACGGCCATGGTGACTGGTTAGTTTCAATAAATTTGCGGCATGTCGCTTGTGGAATTGAACCCCCTGTATTCTTTCTTCTTTTTTTTCAAATGCTGAGTGTACTTTTCACCTTCACCCATCCCGTAGTCCTGTGGACCATGGGGGCACCACTGAAGATTTTGCAACCAACTTCCTCTACTCCCGGTTACTAAAGACTTTTTTTTTTTTTTAATAAAGAGGTGGTCTACACAGTCAAAGATTATTAGACAGCCAAAGAAGGAAGGTGGCAGGACGGTTAAGACATTCACCTGCTTATAACAAGTTCGATTCCCAGTCTCGCCCTTTCTTCTTCCCAGTTTGACAAGAAAATCAAACTGACTGTCAAAGTCCTTCAGATGAGACTCTTAACAGAGGCTCCGTCTGTGCATGCAAGCAGAACATGCTGCACACATGTTAAAAACCCGTCCCGCAATTCGGAAGAGTAGGCCATTTCGTGCCAGTAGGAAATGTATGACCAAAAATAAAATGCATGCACACAGTGTGTCGTGTTTAGACACTATCCCCGAAGTAGGAATGCGGTAACCTAAATGGTAGGGGGTGGGGTGGGGGGGGGGGGGTACTGTCGCATACACAAAAATCTCACCATCAGTGAACTTCAGAGCTCTAGCTGAGAAACGAAAAAAGAAGGAAAAGAAGAAAGAAGAGGAGGAGGAGGAAGAGAAGGAGGAGGAGGAGGAGGAGGAGGAGGAAGAGGAGGAGGAGGAGGAGGAGAAGGAAGAGGAGGAGGAAGAGGAGGAAGAGGAGGAGGAGGAGAAAGAGAAGGAGGAAGAGGAGGAGAAGAAGAATAAACAGAAGGAGAAGGAGGAGGAGGATGAGGAGGAGGAGGAGGAGGAGGAGGAGAAGAAGGAGAAGAAGAAGAAGAAGAAGAAGAAGAAGAAGAAGAAGAAGAAGAAGAAGAAGAAGACAGTTGTGTATTATAACAAAGTCAAGTGTTATTACACTGTGGCATATGATGATTATTATCAGATTGTAGAGTATCACAACGCATATCACATATCATCATTACACAGTCAGATACTCTTACAGGGGGATGGGATAGCCTAGGTGGATCGGTGGTCTAGAGGTAACGCGCCTACCTAGAAAGCGAAAAGTCCGGGTCGGGGTGTGCGGTGGTTCGAATCCCGTTTGGGCCCATCATTAGACCATGAGTGGTGGTCTGGGCGCTAGTCTTCCTGATGAGACGATAAACTGAGGTCCCGTGTGTTACACATCATTATTTAGCGCACGTAAGAGAACCCACGGCAACAAGGGGGTTGTCCCTAGCAAAATTCTGTAAAAAAGAAAAAAGCCACTCTGATAAGGAAACAAATAGGGCCAAAAGTTGCAGACAGGAAAAAGAAAATATAAAAAAAGGGTAGGCGCTGCATTTGTGGCGACGCGCTCTCCCCGGGAGAGCAGCCCAAATTTCACGCAGAGAAATATGCTGTGACATTAAGTGGTATAAAATAAATAGTGGTCAGAACATTTCGCTGACAAAATGACGTGGCAATATGACGACCCGCACAGGTTCGATTCCCGTTCGAGGGGATTTTTTCCCCCCTGAAGTTAACACCAGTACCGACTCCACTCTTCCCAAAAGTCCTTCGGATGAGACTATAAACCGAGGTCCTATGTGCGAAGGCACGCAGAACATCTTGCGCACACGTTAAACCCCGTTCCGCTTTTCGGTAGAGTAGCCCATTGTGTGCCGGTGGGAACAAATGACAAAATTTACAAAACAGCATACATACGGGGACTGGATGTAAAAAAGCACAGAGTGATTATTCCATTAATCTCGATATAAAACAATAAAGGGATACATAGATAAATAAACAAAACAAACAAATGCATAACTAAATAAACACAATCGAGTATTTTCATGGTTGCAAATTAAAAACAAAACAAAAACAAACTCAAACGGCCTGACCCAAACTATGTACCCGATTGCATCAGGTGTAGTGACACAGCTCTGATGAAGTGCCAGGATCGGAACATAGCTCTGCCTCCTAGTTTTAAAAATTGTCGTCATATGAACAGAAATGACGTATGAAGAAGTAAAGACAACAGTGAAGCACAAAGCAAAAGAGAAGATGGCTTCAGCAGCACCCTGATTTCAACAGTAAAGATGTAACAACTACTGCCTCCTCCCCAGAGAAGACCAAGTAACAATTGTGAGGCTGAGGACTGGACACTGCAGACTCAGACATCACATGTTCACCAAGTTCCACATTGGAGATTCTGAGGCGTGCCCCTGTGGCACTTCTCCCATGACAGTGGAACACTTCCTCTAGACCTGTCCAACACACCCAACCTGTGTGAAGGCCGATATCTGGCCTACTGACCTGCCGATGAGGGACAAACGCTTCAGACCCCTGGAGGGTCTTCAGCGCACGACAGCATTTGTCAGGGCCTCAGGAGTGGCTGTCTGCGTGTTCGACGAAGAAGATGTTTTCAAATGACTTAATCTCTGCCTTGTGCGTGACGTAAATTTTTCAAATGACATCATCTCTATAGCCTTGTTTTCCATCTTTGAAGTAGAGAGAGAGAGAGAGAGAGAGAGAGAAGAGAGAGAGAGAGTGTGTGTGTGTGTGTGTGTGTGTTTGATTTTATTTGATTTATTCTTTATATCGAGGATAATGGAATAAGCACTCGTGTGCTTTTTTACATCCAGTCCCCGTGTGTATGCAGTTTTGTAAATGTCATCTGTTCCCACCGGCACACGATGGCCTACTCTTACAAAAAGCGGAACAGGATTTAACGTGTGCGCAAGATGTTCTGCGTGCTTTCGCATACGGGGCCTCGGTTTAAAGTCTCATCCGAAGGACTGTGTGTGTGTGTGGTGTGTGTGTGTGGTGTGTGTGTGTGTTTTAAATCTCTGTCCCTTCCATTACCAAAAGATCAGGCAATGGAACAAAACCACACAAGGAACAGGAAAAAATCCAGAGAGAACAGTGAAGAGAATACTGATGGGCAATACGGGAAAACCACAGGAGAGGGAGAAAATCAAATCAAATCCAAATATTTTATTTCGAGGATAACAAATAAGCACTCATGTGCTTTTAAAATTGTTTTTTTATTTATTACATCCAGTCCTCGTCCTTAGGGATACATCATAATATAATGATAAAATGAGCCAATAGAGACACATCACGATAACAGTATAAGCCAAATACCCATATCTCCATACAAAAAAGGCAAACAAACAAACAATATAAAAAACAACAACAATAACAAATCAAAGTTGTTTTTTTAAAAAGGCGCGAAAACAAAACAAGCAGAACAGAGAGAGAGAGAGAGAGAGAAGAGAGAGAGAGAGAGAGAGAGAGAGAGAGAGGAACACAACGAATGGGAAACGCACGCGCGCACTCGCACCCACACTCCCCCAGCCCCACCCCCACCCACCCACACACGCACGCACGCATACACACACGCACACACGCGCCCGCACACACACATACACACACACCGCACACACACACACACACACACACACACACACACACACACACACACACACACGTTTTCGAAATTCGGTCACACGGCTGTGCCAGACCCTATTAAAGGATCACATATCGTAATGATTGATTGTCTGACAGATATGTAACGTGATGATGTGATGATTGAGAGAGGATGGTCATTATTCTCAAGGCTGGCTTCTCCCCTCTCCTTGGTGTGGTCAACAAGAACGTGCCAATAGCTTGCGTAAAAGATCAGTACCCAAACTTGGAGTGCTGTCGTTCTAAAAAACGGCGCATTATTATGATCTAAGGCGATTTCACAGCGCGATGGTTCATTCAGGAATATTGGGCATACAAGTCAATGGAGAACTCCTAGAAATTATCGAACATTTTAAATACCTTGGGTCATAAATAACAAATCAGCCGAGGCTCATGTACTAAAAAAGACAGTCAAAGCAGGAGTGGCTTAAGCAAGCAACAAAAATAGGAACTGCCTAAAAAAACCAGGAACTGCCTAAAAAAATAGGAATTGCCTAAAAAAATAGGAATTGCCTAAAAAAATAGGAATTGCCTAAAAAAATAGGAATTGCCTAAAAAATAGGAACTGCCTAAAAAACACACCAGGAACTGCCTAGGCAAGCAAACAAACAAAATAGGAATTGCCTAAAAAAATAGGAATTGCCTTAAAAAAAAAAAAGGAATTGCCTAAAAAAATAGGAATTGCCTAAAAAAATAGGAATTGCCTAAAAAAACCAGGAACTGCCTAAAAAAACCAGGAACTGCCTAAAAAAACCAGGAACTGCCTAAAAAACCCATGAACTGCCTAAAAAAATAGGAGCTGCCTAAAAAACCCAGGAGCTGCCTAAAAAACCCAGGAGCTGCCTAAAAAAAACAGGAACTTCCTAAGCAAGCAAACAAACAAAATAAGAACTGCCTTAAGCCAAACAAGAATGGTCCATCTTACTAACACTTGGAGAGACAGATGCTTAAGAAACAAGCTTACACTTGAAATGCTGCGAACGCTAATTTGGCTGGTGGTTTTTATGGTGAAGTGAAGTGAAGGGGGTGGGGAGTGGGGGTGGGGGTGGGGTGGGGA
>CM060331.1:58261794-58271662 GCA_030674155.1 Stramonita haemastoma
CTGGGCCACAGGAACAACAGTCAGTGTGGCAAGAGGTGATGATCCTGAAAGCTGGGTCACAGGAACAACAGTCAGTGTGGCAAGAGGTGATGATCCTGAAAGCTGGGCCACAGGAACAACAGTCAGTGTGGCAAGAGGTGATGATCCTGAAAGCTGGGCCACAGGAGCAACAGTCAGTGTGGCAAGAGGGGATCCTGAAAGCTGGGCCACAGGAACAACAGTCAGTGTGGCAAGAGGGGATCCTGAAAGCTGGGCCACAGGGGTCACAGGAACAACAGTCAGCGTGGCAAGAGGGATCCTGAAAGCTGGGCCACAGGGGTCACAGGAACAACAGTCAGCGTGGCAAGAGGGATCCTGAAAGCTGGGCCGCAGGAACAACAGTCAGTGTGGCAAGAGGGGATGCTGAAAGCTGGGCCGCAGGAACAACAGTCAGTGTGGCAAGAGGGGATGCTGAAAGCTGGGCCGCAGGAACAACAGTCAGTGTGGCAAGAGGGGATGCTGAAAGCTGGGCCGCAGGGGTCACAGGAACAAAACCCTTCTGGCTGTTGTTGTACAGAGGAGGAAGCTGGCGTGGTTTGGTCACGTCACATCTCACAGCTCTTTGGCCAGGACTTTGGACCTTGCAGGGAACAACTGGACAGGGGTGGACATAAGAACTGGATGATGCAGAACATCAAAGACAGACCTCGACATGGCTGTGCTGCTGCCACAGGCTGAAGACAGACAGACAGACCAGCCTGGAGAACACTGTCCACTACGCGTCGCTAATACCCCTCCCCCCTCCCCTTCTCGACGACTATCTTTTTAAGGGACCAATGGTGGTGGTGATGATGATGATGATGATGATGATGATGATGATGATGAGGATGATGATGATGATGATGATGACGACAACGACGACGACGACGACGACGACGTCGATGACGATGACGATGATGACGACGTCGTCGACAATGACGATGATAGTGATGATGATGATGATGATGATGATGATGATGATGATGATGATGATGATGATGACGACGACGACGACGACGATGACGACGACGACTACAATGATGACGACGACGTCGACAATGACGATGATAGTGATGATGACGATGACAATGATGATAACGATGATGATAAAGACCAGATTCGAAATTATGAAACTGAAGCAACCTTGAGGATGGAGGGCGTTGACATCTAGGTGATCAGCCCACTTTTACTCTTCCTTCTTCAACCTTTCCCAACGATCACAATATGCCCCATATTCTACCCCACTGACCTTCCTTCCTCCCTCCTTCCCCTCCATTCCCTTCCCCCTCCTCCACACTCACCATCACCCTGTTTACGGCCCAACTTGTATCCACAACAGTAATATTGATAGCAGCCGTTTTGTGAGATAAGAAACCATTTCCTCGACACCTCCTGAAGGTATCTTTGGTAACGATAAAAGGCAATAATAGTCCATCACTCCCTTTGATGGCTGGCTTACTCACGGGGGGGAGCTAGCTGTCTTGCTTTTTCACTTACGAGATAAAGGAGACGGCTGGTGTTTCGTTTGGTGATGTAACGGGTGATAAGTAGATACCAGTTTATGTAAGACGGTAGTAAAAATTATAGGGTTGTTCTCCGTTACATACCCGGTATATTTCTGGCATCGCAGATTGCGATGAAAGGAAAGTGGAAAGATTGTGAGGGAAGAAATGATATGAAGAGTTTCCATTGTGGGCTGAGGATAGAACTGCTATAGAGCAATAAACCTGATAACAGAACTGTTTTTACGGAAATAAAGCTGAAAACAGAACTGCTATAGAATAATGAACCTTGAGAACAGAACTGCTATAGAGCAATAAAGCTGATAACATAACTGCTATAAAGCAATACAGCTGATAAGAAAACTGCTATAGAACAATAAACCTGAGACTAGAACTGCCGTAGAGCTTACAAGTCAGACTAGAACTGCTATAGAGCTACAGATATAAGTCAGACTAGAACTGCCATAGAGCTACAGATATAAGTCAGACTAGAACTGCCATAGAGCTACAGATATAAGTCAGACTAGAACTGCCGTAGAGCTATACAAGTCAGACTAGAACTGCCATAGAGCTACAGATATAAGTCAGACTAGAACTGCCATAGAGCTACAGATATAAGTCAGACTAGAACTGCCGTAGAGCTATACAAGTCAGACTAGAACTGCCATAGAGCTACAGATATAAGTCAGACTAGAACTGCCATAGAGCTACAGATATAAGTCAGACTAGAACTGCCATAGAGCTACAGATATAAGTCAGACTAGAACTGCCGTAGAGCTATACAAGTCAGACTAGAACTGCCATAGAGCTACAGATATAAGTCAGACTAGAACTGCCATAGAGCTACAGATATAAGTCAGACTAGAACTGCCATAGAGCTACAGATATAAGTCAGACTAGAACTGCCATAGAGCTACAGATATAAGTCAGACTAGAACTGCCGTAGAGCTATACAAGTCAGACTAGAACTGCTATAGAGCTACAGATATAAGTCAGACTAGAACTGCCATAGAGCTACAGATATAAGTCAGACTAGAACTGCCATAGAGCTACAGATATAAGTCAGACTAGAACTGCCGTAGAGCTATAGATATAAGTCAGACTAGAACTGCCATAGAGCTATACAAATCAGACTAGAACTGCCATAGAGCTACAGATATAAGTCAGACTAGAACTGCCATAGAGATATAGATATAAGTCAGACTAGAACTGCCGTAGAGCTATAGATATAAGTCAGACTAGAACTGGTATAGAGCTACAGATATAAGTCAGACTAGAACTGCCGTAGAGCTATAGATATAAGTCAGACTAGAACTGCCATAGAGCTATAGATATAAGTCAGACTAGAACTGCCATAGAGCTACAGATATAAGTCAGACTAGAACTGCCGTAGAGCTATACAAGTCAGACTAGAACTGCCATAGAGCTACAGATATAAGTCAGACTAGAACTGCCATAGAGCTACAGATATAAGTCAGACTAGAACTGCCGTAGAGCTATACAAGTCAGACTAGAACTGCCATAGAGCTACAGATATAAGTCAGACTAGAACTGTCATAGAGCTATAGATATAAGTCAGACTAGAACTGTCATAGAGCTACAGATATAAGTCAGACTAGAACTGCCATAGAGCTACAGATATAAGTCAGACTAGAACTGTCATAGAGCTACAGATATAAGTCATACTAGAACTGTCATAGAGCTACAGATATAAGTCAGACTAGAACTGCCATAGAGCTATACAAATCAGACTAGAACTGCCATAGAGCTATACAAATCAGACTAGAACTGCTTTGCTTACTGATGGCTGGTGACTGATGCACCAAACTGCCACCGATAAAGGAAAACTAGTTGTAAAATTTCAGAGGGAAAAACATAGCAAAAACTCAGGCCCGAATACAACCTTGGATTTGTCTCGTTTTTATATTTATTTTACTTTTATTCTTTTATATCGAGGATAATGGAATAAGCACTCATATGCATTTTTACATCCAGTCCCCGTGTGTATGTAGTTGTGTAAATCTTGTCATCTGTTCCCACCGGCACACGATCGCCTACTCTTACGAAAAGCGGAACAGGATTTAACGTGTGTGCAAGATGTTCTGCGTGCATTCGCACACGGGGCCTCGGTTTATAGTCTCATCCGAAGGACTTTTGGGGAGAGTGGAGTCAGCACTGAAGTTAACTCCAGGGGAAAAATCCCCTCGAACGGGAGTGGAATCTGGGTCGTCAAATTGCGAGCGCAGTGTTCTGACCTGACCACTAGGCTATCCCGTCCCCGCACACATTGTTCAGGGAACGCTCATTGGTTAAAGTGACCTTGGTGGAGCCCATCCTTTTCCAAGAGACAGGCTTCATGCTGGGCATATTGGTACGCTTGCCTTTTCACCCCAAAGTGGATGGGTCCAAAGTAACCAAGCAGCAGGGGACGGATAGCCTAGTGGTCAGAACATTGCGCTGGCAATTTGATGACCCGGGTTCGAATCCGGTCGAGAGGAGCTGAAAGTGGGAGAAACTGACTGACAGCTGTGAGAGCAGGTGTGTTGATGTGAGCGGCGTGGGGACAACAGAACAGAAAGGTCCCTGAAGATGAGGCCACAAAAAATGTGGGTGGAGGTTTTAAGGTGTTTGTGTGTTAGTGTGTGCAACCTGTCTACATAAGTTTGCACACAGGGTCTGGGTGTAGAGTCTCATCCGAAGGACTTGCGCAGTAGCGGAGTCAGAACCAAGGTAGCAAACTCTAGGGGAAGAATCCCCCCCATCTCCCCCTCCCCACCAAACGCACACACACAAAACGGAGGCTCAAACCCCGCTCCTCCAGTTACTTCCAGATCATGATTACGACACTCTACCCACTAGTTAGTTAAAGTCTGTCCCGAGCCATAAGGCTCATCAGGCCGGTGCTTATCCCGGTTTCTGTGGCGTTAAGCGACTGAGAGTCATAGACTCCCCCCTGGATAGGACGCCAGTCTATCGCAGGGTTAACCCCCAACACAAGGTTGGTACCCCTTTTACACCTGGGTGGGGTGAGAAAATAGCCGTAAAGTGCCTTTTCCAAGGGCACAACGCCATAGCGGAATAGCTGGGATCGAACCCGCAACCTTTAGATTACGAGTACAACACCCTAACCACTAGGCCACAACGGCGGCTTCTACCCACTAGGCTATAACGTAACGTCTCCTGATCTGATGATCAGACAAGATTCAACCATCTGCAAAGATAAGGGAAGATGGGGTCGTTGACTTTTGCGCGAAGGATGGAACCCCTTGTGTATCAGTATGTTGAAATGAAACCTCTGCTGTCATATTCCAGTCCGTTGACCTTTACACATCTGCCCTCCACCCCCCCTGCTCTCTCTTGACTATCACCCCCCCCCCCTCCCCCGGCCCCCATACCTTTGTTTACAGCATCCTTTATTTGTAATCCTCCCCATGGCACTAACAGGAGTGTGTTTGATAACAGCCATTTCCTCAGCAGGCACCAAACAACACGTCCTTTGGGCACAATAACAGGCAATTTTCTGTGATTCAATTTCATGGCTTCAGTCACTACTTTATCTTTTTCATCTTTCTTTCTTCCTATCTTTTGTTGTTTTGTTCGGTTCCTCTCTCTCTCTCTCTTCTCCTCTCTCTCCTCTCTCTCTCTCTCTCTCTCTTCTCTCTCTCTCCTCTCTTCTCTCCTCTCTCTCTCTCTCTCTCTCCTCTCTCTCTCTCTCTCTCTCTCTCTCTCTCTCTCTCTCTCTCTCCTCTCTCTCTCTCTCTCTCTCTCTCCTCTCTCTCTCTCTCTCTCTCTCTCTCTTCTCTCTCTCTCTCTCTCTCTCTCTCTCTCTCTCTCTCTCCTCTCTCTCTCTCTCTCTCTCTCTCTCTCTCCTCTCTCTCTCTCTCTCTCTCTCTCTCTCTCTCTCTCTCTCTCTCTCTCTCTCTCTCTCTCTCTCTCTCTCTCTCTCTCTCTCTCCTCTCTCTCTCTCTCTCTCTCTCTCTCTCTCTCTCTCTCCTCTCTCTCACTCTCTCTCTCTCTCTCTCTCTCTCTCTCTCTCTCTCTCTCTCTCTCTCTCTCTCTCTCTCTCTCTCTCTCTCTCTCTCTCTCTCTCTCTCTCTCTCTCTCTCTCTCTCTCTCTCTCTCCTCTCTCTCTCTCTCTCTCTCTCTCTCTCTCTCTCTCTCTCTCTCTCTCTCTCTCCTCTCTCTCTCTCTCTCTCTCTCTCTCTCTCTCTCTCTCTCTCTCTCTCTCTCTCTCTCTCTCTCTCTCTCTCTCTCTCTCTCTCTCTCTCTCTCTCTCTCTCTCTCTCTCTCCTCTCTCTCTCTCTCTCCTCTCTCTCTCTCTCTCTCTCTCTCTCTCTCTTCTCTCTCTCTCCTCTCTCTCCTCTCTCTCTCTCTCTTCTCTCTCTCTCTCTCTCTCTCTCTCTCTCTCTCTCTGTGTCAAAACAGGATGAATATGACCCTGTGATGTAACGCTGGTAGACTCGAGATAATTTTTTTTTTTAAAAATGGATAGAGAAAGTAATAACACTATTTTGGTTTTTACTTATCAGAGTATTTTTGGAATCAAACCAAGAGGAAGATAAAGGAGGGGAGAGGAAGAGGAGGAGGAGGAGAGGAGGAGGAGGAGAGGAGGAGGAGGAGAGGAGGAGGAGGAGGAGGAGGAGGAGGAGGAGGAGGAGGAGGAGGAGGGCTCAGGTCACAGATAAAGCAGGTACTATGTAATAAGGCAAGGTGATGAGGACTGATGCCGAACACTGCACGTTGATAATATAAGAGATTCCTTTGATACTTAAAACTCAGGTAGAATGCAATCAAAAGCGTTTTATTCTAACCCGGTGTGTGTGTGTGTGTGTGTGTGTGTGTGTGTGTGTGTGTGTGCGTGTGTGCGTGCGTGCGTGTGTGTTTTTGTTTTTATGTGTTTTTTATGTACTCTTTTATATGGAGAATAATGCAATAAGTACTTGTGTGCTTTTTTTTTACATCCAGTCCTCGTGTGTGTGCAGTAGTGTAAATCTTGTCATCTGTAACACATTGGCCTTACGAAAAGCGGAACAGGATTTAACGTGTGCGCAAAATGTTCTGCGTGCGTTCGCACACGGGGCCTCGGTATATAGTCTCATCCGAAGGACTTTTGGAGAGAGTGGAGTCTGCACTAATCTTAACCCCAGGGGAAAAATCCCTTCGAACGGGAATCGAACTCGGGTCGTCAAATTACGAGCGCAATGTTCTGACCACTAGGCTATCCCGTCGTCGTGTGTGTGTGTGTGTGTGTGTGTGTGTGTGTGTGTGTGTGTGCGTGCGTGCGTGCGTGCGTGCGTGCGTGCGTGCGTGTGTGCGTGCGTGCGTGCGTGCGAGAGTGCGTGCGTGCGTGCGTGCGTGTGTGTGTGTGTGGGGATGGGGTGGGGGATGTGTGGGCTATGTGTGAGTGTGTGGATGCATGTGTGCACATAATTATACATCAGCGAGTTTATGACTGGGTTAGGCATTGCTTATGTTTGGGTGTTTTTTTCAACTTGTGATGTAGTAGTACTAGTAGTAGTTTTCAATTTTACGTCCTTCCACATAAAGTGATACTGGACGTGGGTGAAAGGGGGGATATTAAATAATTATAGTAATAATAATAATGATAATAATAACAATAGTAACAATGAAATATTAATAATAATAATATCAACAATACATATATTAATAAAATTAAAATGATAGATAAATGGATGAACGAATAAATTATAAAAAGACAATACATGCAAATTTCAGCAATTAAAAACAAAACAAAACAGAGAAACAAACACAAACGCAAAATAAAAAGATGGAATAATGATACTAATAAATATCAAAACGTTGATAAGATCAAGAGAGAAAGGGAGAGAAAGACATAGATAATGATGGGGGATGGTATTATTAAAATACATAGATACTATTTTTTTTTATCTTAAAAAGGAAATCTGGCCTGTGTGTGTGTGTGTGTGTGTGTGTGTGTGTGTGTGTGTGTGTGTGTGTGTGTGTGTGTGTGTGTGTGTGTGTGTGTGTGTGTGTGCTCGCGTGCGCGCGTGTGTGTGAGTGCTGATGTACAAATAGTGTTGTGTTTTCCTGTAATATTTTTACGGTTTGCTGTTTTTATATATGGCTTATAGCCCACGTGTTTATATATTTCTGAGAAAATAATTAAGTATGTGAATTGTGAATTTAATTGTAAATTGTTGTGTTTCATTTAAAAATTTGTCATTTGTCATCCAAATAGTGTATGATGATGATGATGATGATGATGATGATGATGATGATGATGATGATGATGATGATGATGATGATGATGATGATGATGATGATGATGGATGATGATGATGATGATGATGATCCAAATACAAACAATTTCGACTTAATTTACAGCATTTTTTATCACTAGGAAGACTGGAGAAATTAAAGTCACAACTAGGAAACTATCTTTTAGGCCAGTTGAAATGAAAAAAGTTACAAGCGAGAAAATATCTTTCAGGCCAGTTGTCTCTACTTTTGAAGGAGTCTGAGTTATTTTTAAAATATTTTTTTCAGAACTGTTTGTAGCTTTTTTCGTATGTTCAGACTCAGAGTTGAACACAGTCAATTCTTAGTCTACAGAAAAAAAAAGTTATTGTTTACGGAGTGTTTGCTTACAGATTGTACACCATTCGCATGTCCAAGTAAAATGTATATCTCAAGGATTCTACGCGTATTTTGTAAATATGACTGGTATGTGAGTTTTTGTTCGGTTAAAACATATCTATTCTTGAAAAGGATATTTCACATTTGCTTTACATAAGACGTAGTCTTTCAATCTTGGAATTAAATGTACTAGTTTCTAAAAGAGCTTATTTAGTTTCTTTTTTTTTTCAAGGATAATGGAATAAGTAATGATGTGCTTTTTTTTCTTTCCTTGTGTGCGTGCAGTTTTGCAATTTTTTTTTCATCCGTTCCTACCTGCATACAATGGCCTGCTCTTCCGAAAAGCGGAACAAATTTTAACGTGTGCGCAAGATGTTTTGCGTGCGTTCGCACACGGGACCTTGGTTTATAGTCTCATTCGAAGGACTGTGTGTGTGTGTGTGTGTGTGTGTGTGTGTGTGTGTGTGTGTGTGTGTGTGTGTGTGTGTGTGTGTGTGTGTGTGTGTGTGTGTGTGTGTGTGTGTGTGTGTGTGTGTTTATTCAGCTTAATGGATGGAAATTTACTGTCAAAGCCAGCTTCTTTTTCCGCGCTTTTTATTTGGGGGGGGGGGGGGGGGGGCTTCTTTTCTCTCATTTTTTTTTCTTTTTTTTTAACTTGCGGACAGAACTGTAAGCACTTTTGCTTTCCGCGTGAAAAGTGTTCATGTATGTGGACTGGGGGGTGCAGGGCAGTTTGCAAGGTGTCATTTCACACAGCCCCCTAGCTGCAGTGCGGACCACTGGCACTGCTGGGGAGGGAGAAAAAAGAAAGACCTCTGAAGACTTGACATTCAACATACTGGTCGGTGAAGACTGAAGAAGCGGTATGTGTCAGCATCTGTTTTCGTCACTGTCATTAAGAGTGTATATCTTTATCATAACTAAGATAGGGAAACAAAATACAGTTACATACAGGAAAAAAAAAAAAAAATATTGGGTTGGCGGTGCACCTGTGGCAACACGCTCTCCCCGGGGAGAGCAGCCCGAATTTCACGCAGAGAAGTCTGCTGTGACATAAAGTGGTACAAAATACAAAAAAATAGAAAAAAAGAGTAATAGTAAGACCAGTCGATATAAGCTGAGACGTTTTTTTTATTTTATTTTTTTTAAAACAAAATCTGGCTTTAGATATATTCTTGGATCATCTAAAGTCAGATTGTAAACTGAGTGGTACCTCACTGGGCCTGAGGACACTTCAAGTTTTGCTGTTGGTCCAATATTGAAAAAGTAAATGGGTTTTTTCTTTCACTGACAGCCTCCTCTTTTCTACATCTTTGATTTTCCTTAACTATTTAAAGAAGGCAGGGGGGGGGGGGGGGAGGGGTGAGTAAACTACTCAAATTCAAAACAAAATATTTTTCGAAGTTTGTATCGCTATCCAGCTTATCTTTAACACTTGGTGCACGTTTGAGTGCTGGGATAAGGATTGCAAACGTGAACTACTCATCCAATCCCCCTGTATAATATGCTGGTTTATAAATTATTCTCTTGCACGCAATGGCCTATTACGAAAGGTGGAACAGGTTTTAATGTGAACACAAGGTTCTGCGTGGGCTGCACACGATCCTTGAGTTTAATGTTTCATCCAAAGAACTTTTGGGATAGGCACATTATGTCGGTTCCACAGCTCTATATGCCCATATGGCAATTTAAAACTTTTTTTGGGGGGTGGGGGTGGGGAGGGGGTGGAT
>CM060331.1:58271762-58289002 GCA_030674155.1 Stramonita haemastoma
TTTTTTTCTTTTCTTGTTTTTTTTTGGCCAATGAAGAGAGACATGTGACGCACTCACCCAAAAAATAAAATGAATAAATAAAGGGGAAAAAAGTAACAAAAGATGGTGCTCCATGATCTGCATGCAACTGAGGCCTAACCTCCCCCCCCAATTTTTTAAATTTTATTTATTCTTTTATTTCAAGGATAATGGAATAAGCACTTCTGTGCTTTTTTACATCCTGTCCCCATGTTTATGTAGTTTTGTAAATATTGTCATTCGTTCCCATCCGCACACATTGGCCTACTCTTCCGAAAAGCAGAACAGGTTTTATTGAATGCACAAGATGTTTTGCATGCGCTAGCGCACAAGACCTTGGTTTATTGTCTCATCCAAAGGACATTTAATGAAGCATGTTTACTAGTCTGGTTCCCCTACCTCCTGTGCTTTTTTTCATTTTCAGTTTTTGTGTGTGTGTTGTTGTTTTTTTTTACCAAAGAAGGCAGAACTATGAAACACTAGCAAAAAAAGAAAACACATGATGGTTTACTTGACAATCTGCATGCAATTGAGGCCTAAAAGACACAAAAAAATGTACATATAATTATGTATGTATGTATGTATGTATGTATGTATGTATGTATGTATCGTATATAAAGGCCTATGTATATTTTGTATTGTATCAAGGGTATTTTTTACTCGAAATTTTCCTCAAATGTTTGGATGAAGTGATCTGATGAAAAACAGTTTTGGGTATTGCTGTCACAGCAAGCAATGTAGTCAAGACTGAAGATGAAGTCTTTCTGTATTTTTGTATTTTTGTTTGAAGTTTCTTATTGTTGGTTATTGTGTTTTTGGATTTTTCAGGCTGATGTTTTTTGTCAATCTAATGAAGTATGATTAGGAGTTTGGCCCTGATACAGTCTTTGTTTTGTTTGCTTTTTCATTTCTCTTGTGGCTTTATACACACACACACACACACACACACACACACACACACACACACACACACACAACACACACACACACACTACACACCACACACACACACACACACACACACACACACACACACAACACACACACAAATATATACAATTTATATGTTGGGCCAGTGAAGAGAGACACATGAAATACTTCACTAGAAATACGAAAAGAAAAAATACCAACAGAAAAACAACAAAAAAATGATGTACCATGATCTGCATACAACTGAGGCCTAAGAACCCCCCCCCCCTCCCTCCTCTCCCCCCTCTCCCCCCCCCCCCCCTTTATTTTATAGTGTCTTGTTTTTTTCCATTATTTTCTTGAAGTCTGGATAAAATGATCTGCTGAAGAAAGAATTTGGTCTAGCACAATGCTGTGATTGTCAGTGGTATTTTCAAGAATGAAGATTATTGATTCATTTTTTTGTTTATTTGTGTTGTTTTTTTTTTCCACTAGTTTAATTTTTTTTTTAGGCCAGTAGTATTTTCAAGAATGAAGATTATTAATTCATTTTATTGTGTGTTGGTTTTTTTTCCCACTAGTTTAATTTTTTGTGTGTGTTTTGTGTGTGTGTGTGTGTGTTGTGTGTGTGTGTGTGTGTGTGTGTGTGTGTGTGTGTGTGTGTGTGAAATCTAATTGTATTGAGGATCTAGCCCTGATAACATTTTTTCTGCTTTGCTTTTATTTTTTTTGGACAATGTATGTATGTGTGTGCACATGTGTGTGTGGTGTGTGTGTACATGTGTGTGTGGTGTGTATGTGTGTGTGCGTACATGTGTGTGTGTGCACATGTGTGTGTCTGTGCCACATGTGTGGTATGCATGTGTGTGTGGTGTGTGTGTGTGTGTGTGTGTGTGTGTGTGTGTGTGTGTGTGACAAAGTACATGTGTATCAAATGTATATAACTTTTACTGGAATGTAGCTTTTGGCATCTTGACTAGTATGTGTTTGTTTCTTGGCATGGATTTGTGTTGGCACTCCGTTACTGGGATAATCCCTGACTTGTATAGGACTGAATTTCTTGTTTTGCTTTTTCTGAATACAATTCTGGAAATTAGTCTGATAGCCTTTATAGACTCTTTTGTTGGAATCAACTATGCTGTTACTGAGATTGTTCCATTATGTCAAATTGTTTCTTTTTATGACCTCTTATGTGGTGTGTGTGTGTGTGTGTGGTGTGTGTGTGTGTGAGCATAAATTTGATATGTATGTTCTAATATTTTGTGGATGGTTTTATGCGTGTAAATGATTTGAATGCAAGGGCTTCGATTTGTTTGCTTTACAAGATTTAGCGTTGTATGAATACCATACGTTATTGTAATTATTATAATCATGGCTACATTAGAGAGGGGGGGGGGGGGGGGGGGGGGGGAATGTCAATCATGACTTTTTTTCCTTTCTGCCTGTAGCACTTGCTGTATGGCTTGCAAAGCTTGAGAGCTATTAAAGTTAATTTATTCAGTCATTGCATTTGTCGCTTCTCTGTCTGTTCTGTTGCTTCTTGTTTTGTCTTCATGATTACCATGGCTGTTTCTGTCTGCTTTCTATTTATTTTATCTGTCTGTTTTTGTGCTTCTTCTTTGACTTGGTGTCTCACACACGCGTGCACACGCCACACACACACACACACACACACACACACACACACACACACACACACACACACACACACACACACATGCAAACACATATGCACCTGCACATGCAAACACACATGCGCACAAACACACAACCCCCCCCCCCCCCCCCCCCCCCCCCCCCCCCCCCCCCACACACACACACACATGCCCATATGCGCAAAAATCGACGGACATTACAACAAATATGTATAAGGAGGGAAGTAAAAAAAAAAAAAAAAAAATCCTAGACTTGAAAACATGAAAGAAAAAAATGAAAAGACTTGATAAAACATCAGAGCCAGGGCCTTTATCTGACAGAGAAAATAAAATTTTCTCTGTCTGCGAAGAAAATGTTTTTTTTTAAAACATAAAAATGCATTTTCAGACTATCAAGAAAACTAAAAGAACATATTTCTTTTATGCACATCTTGTGATGTAATGTGCTGTGTTGGAAAATTGCCTAACACACGCACTTCTGGCAAATATGCAGACACACAGGCAGACAGGTGTCCGAAAAAGGAGAAATAAAAATTGAATTTATGCAACACCATTTCACCATTGCTGAAACAAAGACAACTATACAAAGGACAGCATCACATCTTCTGCAAAATTAGAAACAAAACTACAGCATTAGTCTACAATGAATTGATGGTGAGACAGGTTTTGAAGAAAATGCTATTTTTAAAATCGATTTGTCAATGATAAGAAAAAATGTGACAACACTATTTCTTTTTGCAAAGCGACTGAGTGATCATTTAGTATATTCTCAAAATGTAAATGTGTGTACCCAACCCTACCCTTTCATCTTGAATATTAATCGTGTTATTTACCTTGATTTAAATGTTATATTGATACTATAGATAATATCACATATTTATTTTATCGTCATAAATCATACATGTAAAGTTGCTCTGTATGTTATGCAATAAAATAACTTTTTAAAGTACGGAATTACACATCCTCTGAAGATGTCCAAAATACATCAAGTCAGGTCCACAGTCAAAGAATCCATACAGTATTATACACCCTCCAAAGGCAACAAAGATACACTGCCCCCCCCCCCCCCCCAACCCCCCACCCTCTTACAGTTAAAGCAGTACAGTATAATAATAAACCTCCCCTCCCAAGACAACTAAAATACTATGTTTGTATTTTTGTTTTTGTTAGGTGATGTCTTTTTTAAATGTGTATTTGATTAGATGACATTAGTTCTATCATAATGAACCATTGTCAAAGTTATTTTCCCTTAAAAGGACTTATAACGGAACACATGTGCCTGTGGTTTGGTACATATTGATGTAGGCCTACTACATGTGTATGTTTGTGTGAGGTTTTTTAAAATATTTTTGATAGTGTCATCAAAGGACTTGAATCAGTTCTCTTGGATTATATGTCAATGTTTTTGGGTTGCTTTTTGTTTTTGTGTGTTTTTTTTCTAAACGAGGTATTTTGTAGGATTGGGGAGTTTGTGTGTATTAGTACTTTAGTGTATGTATATATGCTTGTTAAACAGTTTTGATACTTGAATTTGTTTATTGTGTAACTGTGTTATATGATTTGTTCAAGGGAGTGTATGTGTGTTGTCTTTTGTTTGGTTAGCTTGTTTTATGCAATATATTCATAGGAACTAAACCATTTCTTGGAAATTATTCATGTATCGAAAGTTATTTGATTTTTTTTTTGGGTGGTATTTGTCTGTTCTTTTCTTTCCTAGAAGGATGTTTGTTGAGATAGGATGCTTGTATATTGATAATTAAGTGTGCATGTGTATCTGTTTGGTTTTTCAAATATTTTTTTTAGCTTGTATGTTTGGATATCTTGAATAATGTACATTGGTAATGAGGGTGGATCTTACAATTGTTTGGTGTTTAAAATTTGCTTTTCTCATAAAATGAAGGGATAGGAATTTTCAGGTAGGGATTCTTGTGTATTTATTGTTATGGAAATTATATGTTCATGTGGGTTTGTGTGTCATCTCCAGATTGATATATTTGATGGTTTTTTTTAAAAAACCCACCTTTTTATTCATTTTTGTCATAATGCAATAATAATAAACAAATAACATAATAGAACGCAAAATGATGCACCCATACACACACTATCATCTGTCATATAAACTGTACATATTTGTTGATTAAAATATTTGTATTTAGGTGCTGTTTTTAAAAATATATATATATTTATTTCCTTTGATGTATGTCTTATGTATTGTGTATTTTTACACCCCCCCCCACGGAAAAAAAACCCATGATTTATAATTTATCTATATATTTACAAATGTCAATTTTCTATTTAAAAAAAAAAAAGAAGTAATTTTTTTATAGAAATGTTTATACATGATTTTAGATATAAAGTTGAAATATTCATTTTCATTAATGTGCCCTTGCATTAACATTTGACATTTTTCTTCACACAATAAAAGTCCCCCCCTCCCCCCCCCCCCCCCCTCCTCTCTCTCTCTCTTGACTGACTCTGTGTGTTGTGTGTGTGTGTGTGTGTGTGTGTGTGTGTGTGTGTGTACTGTAGGATAGCCTAGTGGTCAGAACATTGTGCTTGCAATTTGATGACTCGGCTCAATTCCTGTTGGAGGGGATTTTTTCCCCTGGAGTTGACATCAGTGCTGCCTCCACTCTCCCCAAAAGTCCTTCGTACAGAGGCCCTGTGTGCCAAGCATA
Organism: Stramonita haemastoma; assembly: GCA_030674155.1. Classification (NCBI taxonomy): domain Eukaryota; kingdom Metazoa; phylum Mollusca; class Gastropoda; order Neogastropoda; family Muricidae; genus Stramonita; species Stramonita haemastoma. The sequence continues at coordinate 58,277,023 of CM060331.1, forward strand.
CAGGACATCTTGCCCACACATTAAATCCTGTTATGCTTTTTGTAAAAGTAGGCTATTGTGTGCCGGTGGGAACAGATAAGATTTACAAAACTGCATACACATGGGGACTGGATGTAAAAATGTACATGAGTGCTTATTCCATTATCCTTGGTATAAAAGAATAAATAAATTAGCAACAGTGCTATGCGAGCATGTTATGCATTGTGTATTTGTTATTTTGGTTCATGTGGAGGCTTGTAGGGTTTGACAGTTAGATCCATTTATTTGTTCATGTGGATGATTTGTAAGGTTCTAAATTTAGATCGATTTATGGGTTCACGTGCAGGACTTGTAAGATAAAAGGTAAATTTAGATGCATTTATTAGTTCGCGTGCAGGACTTGTAAGATAATGAAGTTAAAACCAATGTTAACTTGAAAAGGGGACCAAAAAACAAACAAAAAAATCAATCTGAAGCACTGAAAAACAAACAACACTGTTTACACTCAAACCTCTGCCCTCAGAACATGAGCCTTACGGTCTAAACAATGGAGTATCAGCCAAACTTTTTAAAAACTTAAATTTGAAACTGCTACAATCAAGCTTACTGCAATGTTACGATATCTATCATAACATTCAAACAGGGGAGTATGGCCCATCAACACATAGCAGACCCCCCCCCCCCCCCCTTCCGATCTTTGCAACATTGTATTTGATTGGACATTGTTTCACCCAATATTTGTTATTTCACCAACGAAAAACGTTATGACATTTTGTTGTTTGTATCATGTTGGTTCTAAACTTAGGTCCACCCGAACATGGTTTACGCTCGTCAGACGACAGTGCGGTAGAACGGATGATCGTATAGAAATCGGTCCCAAGAAGTCGTCGATGTTTTGCAAAACTAGGCCATAGTTGAGGAAAGCACGTTTATGTTTCACAAACATGTTCTGGTCATTGTGGCTTGTTCTTGGGTACATACTGTTCATCGGTATCGTGCAAACGTACTCGGACTCGCCCCTCTCGAGTACTGAAAACAAACAGCTGAACTACTGCAGGATACAATTGGGAGCAAATGATGATGTGATCAATCTAGAACCGCTGGCACGAAAAGATGGATATCCAAGGTGAGATTTCCACGGTGTTATTATTGTTATTATTATTAATGGTCTTTGCATCTAACACAGTAACAGGCATTATGATCAGTTTGTAAACTTATTTCAGGATCTCTCAAAGTATGACAGTAACTAGTAAGCATGATTTGGTACAAGCTTATCCTATCGTAAGAATTAACTTTTAAGAATCCGATAATTGCAGTTAATTAAACACATACATTTTATACACATGATCAAGTTGCATCATTTAGACTGCATCACACATGTGTGCGTGCAATGCATACATCATCACATGTATGCACCTGCGCGCACGTGCACACATTTCCACAGCACACACACATACAGAGTAATGTGCATACACATATCATACAGTCTACACTCTGCCACAGGCGCACACACACACACACACACACACACACACACACACACACACACACACACACACACACACACACACACACACACACACACACACACACACAGGTACACTTACATACCATGATACATGTATTATATATAATATTACAAATACAGAGTAATGTGCATACTCATTCAGGTATGCTTGCACAAGTATACATGTATACAAACATTTAGTTAATTAAGGATTATCTAAAGGGGGCTCAACATTACATATCGTTTTGTCCAATCGGCAGTCATGTAATAACTAATTAATATCATTTGACATTTCTTCAAGTTCAATGCCCATTATACCAATACTGTGCGCAATAGTTCCTAAGATAACACAGTGGGAGCATAAAGAGGCTAAATTTGATCTTGACCATACCATTCACAAAAAAATGATAATATTGATAAGTGTGCTTCTGATGTAAAACATCTTGGAAACACATTATTTCGTTCATCTAAAACAGTAAAAGTGTACAGATGGTTCTGTTCATAATGATAAAAAATAAATAATACATGGAATTTATAGAGCACTCACTCACTCACTCACTCACTCACTCACTCACTCACTCACTCAGTCCCATGTCCCAAAGGACGTAGGGGGGACATGAGAGAAGATGCAACGGAGATCTTTTTCCATGCTTCACGATCCTGTGTGGCTAGTAGGAGGCGTTGCAGGGGTTGGGCAGTCCAGTCTTTGATGTTGTCAACCCATGATTTCTTTTGGCAGCCTCTTCTTCTCTTGCCCTCGACTGTTCCTTGCAAGATGGTTTTATATATAGCACTATATCTTGCAAAAACAAATAGAAGCGCTTGCATTCAACCGATACAACACACAAATAATCAACAACAATTACTAGTTTTAGAAAATAGCAAGTTCCAATGCACACACACACACACATATACACACACGCACACACTCATAAAGGTTATACACTTTGGCAGGTTAAAAGGGATTTCAGATGTTGAGGACAGGGACAGATACTGAGATAAGAGATGGAAACAGAGGGCAAAAATCTTACGTTTGAAATGTGTCTTGAGGTTGGATTTAAAAGTGTCGTATGTAGGCTTTTGCCGAAGGGAGAGAGGGAGGTCATTCCAGATCGATGGACCAGAAATAAAGAGTGGAGTCTGTGACTTAATCCAGGATCAGGTTTTGTTATTCCTGCTCTGAAGATCTAGATCACATCATACAAAAGTCATTATGTCTAGGGAATCTTCAGCACTGAGCTCTATGGCACTTATGGCACTGATTAAGTAACGGTAATTTTGCATTCTTTTACAACATTTTTTACGTTGATTCTAAGTCTGTTCTAAGTCTGTTCTATATGTAGCTTACAAGACTAGAGCTCAAACGTGAGGACAGACTAGTTATTTGAAATAAAATACTTGATGCATTGTATCTTGACAAAAAGTATCAGAATTAATTTTTGCTGGATTCCTCACTTTGGTATGTATACTGCAATGGAATAGCAGATATGATGTAATCTTGCTAAAGAAGACCTGTGCAAAAAGAGAGTTTCCAGAACATAACTTAAAAAATGATTGTCATAAAATTAACTCAGTACTGGAAAATTGTGTACATAAAAATAAACTTCATGGAAAATTAGAAATGCTAGGCTAACCAAGACATATATTTTTATTCTAACATCGAATATAAGTTGTGATTAAATTCTTGAAAGATATTAAAATATTCTCAAAATGCGACTTGATCCTGTTCTGAGCCACTATCTTGTGATATATTCTTTTTCAATGTTCAGTTTTATATCCAGTTTTCAAAGAATCCGGTATTAAAATCCAAAGGGAACCATTGAACATACTTTATTAAAAACTGATCACTGATGTTGCTAGGAATTATTTCTAAATCTTCTGTAAATATTTTATGGTACTACTACTAGTAGTATTTTTGTTTGTTTAGGCTTTAGTCTTGTATCAAGTGTGAACGGAATTTCAATTACACCAACAACATGCACACACTATAGTATACACACTCTCACACACACACGCTGTTTGTTTAGACTTTAGTCTTGTATCAAGTGTGAACGGAATTTCAATTACACCAACAACATGCACACACTATAGTATACACACTCTCACACACACACGCACACACACACGCACACACGCACACACACACACACACACACACACGCATACGCACACACACTGTCCTTCAGATGAGATTAACCAAATCAAGGTCCCATGTGCGTTCACACGCAGACCATGTTGTGCACATCTTGAAACCTCTTCCACCTTTTGGAAGAATAGGCCATTTGTATTGGTGGGAAGGGATGACAAAATTTACAAAAGTGTATAAATTTAAATATAATTATTATTATCTATGTATGTTTACACTCACTCTTGTAATGTTGTATGCATATAGTACACACACGCACACACACATGTTCATCCACAGGCAGACCATGTTGTGCACGTCTTAAAACCTTTCCATTTTTTGGAAGAATAGGCCATTTGTGTCGGTGGAAAGGGATGACAAAATTTACAAAAGTGTATATATATTATCATTATGATATAGATATCTATACATACACACTCACACTTGTTCATCTCAATCTTATATTACTATGACTTTACTGTTTACATTTTACTATGATTATACTCAGTTTAGTGTGTGTGTGTGTGTGGGCGCACACGTGCGTGCATGTGTGTGAATGCATACCTGATTATAATACACTATACAGTGTGTATGTTTACAGTCCATACAATACAATGTGCTTAGTGAATATGTAAGGCAACAAAAAATACAAAATCATCTGAGCACTTCTTTCTTTCTTTTCAAATCATAAACATCTGGGGGAAAAAATAGTGATTACAAACAACTGCACCTAAATCAAGTCTATTCAAAACACTACAGTAGTGTAACAATGGATCACCAAACAAATATTTTGACACTACAATACAGAGTATAGTCATGAATCTTCACTGTCCTCCACCACACCGAGTATGACTCAGATTCACTTGTAACCACTCGAACCAGCATGCACTTACAGTGCAAACTACCATACATCTAAGTCATCTTTCTTCTGTTCTTCCCTTCATGACAAACACTTTAACTCTATATTATAGTATTAGTATTACTACTGTATTAGTCTAGATAGATCTACAATCAAGGTTTTAATATCAGAATGCCTTGAATATGTGTGTGTGTGTGTGTGTGTGTGTGTGTGTGTGTACATATATATATATATATATATATATATATATATATATATATATATATATATATATATATATATATATATATACATGTGTATACAACATTACAATATACCTTAAACTGGAAATTTGCAGACAAATTGTATGTAATTTGAGCAAAACATGCTACAGTAGCTTAGATCACAATCAGATCAACAGCAGACTGAAGATTAATCCTCTTTCTTCCCTCCCCCCTCCCTTCCTTGTTTTTCTTTGAAGATAACAAGGCACGTGTAGGGATAAGAAATCAGTAATTAGCATCATAATAAGTTATTGTGGAATTATATCTCTGCAAAATTGCCAGCAAACTTCCGTTTCCTGCACGCAATGTGCTTGATTTAGGTGGCGGATTACATGATACCTAGTTGTTAAAGTTCATACAGTTAAAATTGTATACAAAATGGCAGATAATTGATTGTGTACGCATACACGTGCATGCACACGCACGTGTACATACGTGTACACTAACGTGTACACACATGTGCATACACACACACACACACACACACACACACACACACACACACACACACACACACACACACACACACATGTAGACATGCATACAGCTGCTCTAGTCTTGTGGGCATTTTCTGTGCTCTACAAAATCAGTATAAACTGAATGAGATTGACTTGAGTCTTCACTTGATACAATATTATATTAAATTATCCGAACATTGACGGTCAAAAGTTCGTCTTCTTCCTCGAGTGCTCAGTCTGTCGTATCTAAGCAAAAATGCCTTGAATTGCCATCAACTGATTTAATCAGTGATTAACCACATGACAAGTCAGGCCCAGTGCATCTGACTCTGGGATGGGAGAGAATTTTTATCTTTTAAATCTTTGACTGGAAAAACAGCAAGAGATTGGACCAAGAAGGCAGAAAATAGACAAGAAGGGGATGACAGGAACTGAGGCAGAAAAAGAACAAGGCAGAAACAAATGGAAGGATAGAAAAGAGGGAATTCCTAGCACTTGTCAAACACAGGCATCATCTAATGATAATACTGTAGTTAAATGCATTTATAAGTCTTAAACAAGCCACTTTTCATTCAAGGAAAATGGACTTCTCTTCTGAGAAGAATCTTACCTAAAATCAACTTGAGGATAAGGGAAAAATTTTTTAAAAGACACGAAAAACCAACTCGGATTACACTACTCTTTCGTTTCTTTAGTAATTTCAGTATGATAAAATTTTGATTTTAAATGCTAACTAGTTGAAGTTTAGTTGGTGAAAATGTCCACAAGACTGCTGGCAACTGGTTTAAGTACTTTTCCCCATCTGATAACTTGTCTTGGAAGAGGAAACCACTGACTTGAAATCTTATTCTGTAAATTAAAGGTAAACTAAGGTGTCCCATAACCTATGTGGTTGTAGGGGAGCAAGGCATTAGAGACCTCAGGTTCTCTAGTGGCCAGCATATTGAGGGCGGCGCCCATCTCCTCTCCTTCGCTGCTTTACCTTCCCTGACCCTAAAGAGGGCAGGTACTCATTTACAGCTGGGTGAACTGGGGGACAGTGCTAAAGCCAAGGCACGCAAAAAGTTATCCATCCAGTTGGTAACCATGCTTGGTGCTGCTTAACCTTAGCTTGGGGAAAGCGAACGCTCTGACCACTGAGCTGTCCTGTCCCATAGATCATGATATATTAATTAATAAGAGTAATAAGAGAGTCGTACCAAATAGACCTCAGCATGACAGTGAAAATCAACTGCAAAAAAAAAAAAAAAAAAAAGGTCCACTTTTGTAATGTAATTCAGTGTTTGGCAGGGTGTTTGTTTATTGTTGGTTTCAGGTTTGTTGCCGTGTACAATTACCAGAACCACCCATGGAATTACTCCTATAACCCCTGTGCCAGCTACAGTATGCCCCCTGACAACCCCCACTCTGGCTTGGGGGACAAGTGTCACAGTGTCTCCGTGAGTAGATTGTTTTTTTTTCTTTTGATTTCAAATATGAAAAAACTTTTTTTGAAAAATGGTACTGAGATTAGCACATGTATGGGAATTTATAGGACATGTCTTCTCTGGGTGACAATTGTGCTTGAATAAGCTTGTAATATGTTAGAAAATTGTCAAGTTTGTATTTCTTTTTTGATGGACCTTTTTCAAATTTTTGTCTATTACACTTTCTTTTTTATATTTTTTATGAAGAAATCTTGGTTTTTGAAACTCAAAGCATGCATACACACATTATTATACTGGTGTGACATATATATATATATATCACATGCACATATAGGTGAGTGCACACACACACACACACACACACACACACACACACACACACACACACACACACACACACACACACACACAACACACACAATTTTTCACTAGGTCACCAAACAGTTGGTATTATTGAAATTTGTGATGGTATGAGTCATATACTGAAAATAATCTTTTTTCTTTCATTGTGTAGTTTCCATAGTTTTTTGTTTATTGCAAAGGAAACAGTAACCAAGCAACTAAAAAAGAAATCTGTAATATATAATACCAAAGAGGCATACATACATATTGGCTTGTGTGTGTGTGTGTGTGTGTGTGTGTGTGTGTGTGTGTGTGTGTGTGTGTGTGTGTGTGTAAGTGTGAGCCTCAGAGAGAGAGAGAGAGAGAGAGAGAGCCTATAGATAGATCTATGCAAATCATCAATATTCCCATCTTTGCTATCGTCAAGAAGGTTAAGCTTAAGTGGGTTTCTTACTCAGTTACTGATAGCTGGTTATCAGTTTTGTCATGTAGAGTACTGTTAAATCAGATTACTTTTTTTTTTTTTTTTTTTTTTTTTTTTTAATCTACTGACCAATTTATACATTCTTCCTCATGTATTCACAGTCTAGGTTACTAGTATCAGTTAGAAAGTTCAAGTAGGTATGCTGTTGATGAACTAACTATCTCAAACTGATGTTCTGTCTTTTTTTCCCTCGTACTTTCCCACAAGGACACTGACCCTGTTGTATGGAATATATGCCACTTTCTTTCATGGTAGATAATAGATTCTATTTTTGCACAAAATTTGGGCTGTTCACCCTGTTTAAAGTGTATTGCCATAACATTAACAGCAGCACCAACCATTAAAAGTTTGTTCCCTGACAGCATCAAATTCCATGTGTGTACAGTTGTTTCCTTGTAAAGATTTTTTTTCTGCAGATTTTTTCCAGGGACAACCCTCAGTACTGTGAATATTTTTGTGCGCACTGTTACATGCTTTGGACATGGGATCTAGGGTTTAAATATCCCATACAAAAGACTAGCACCCAGACTCACTGTCATGTGATTAAGGGAAAAACTTGGGTTCAAGTGGGGATCAAACCCATAACTTCTCGCTTTTAAGACAGGCATGTTATCCCTTGACTACAGACAGATTTTTTAAGTCTATAATTTTGTAAGAATAAACTTTGTCATTTTTTTCAGTCTTCATTTTTGTATGTGTTATCTCTGGTGATCATCAGATTTCATGCTAGGCAGGCTAGAAGTGTAGTTTCAGGTTTTCAGGTCTACCTGTCCTTACCCAGGGCTGCACGTGTTGCAGGTATGCAAGTATACAGTGGAAGATGATGAGTATTATTCCTACACCTTGGGTATTCATACCAGTGCCAATGTCCATGTCGAAAAGGACGCCTCAGATAATCAAACAGTAGAACTGGTCTACAAAGGTATCAAGTAAGTGTTATGTTTGTATATATAAATAACAATTTCTTGGGTGCAAAATTTCAGATGTTTTTTGAAAGTTTCTTATAAAATGTGTGCTGGCAGTCATTCATAGGCATGCCAATGATTGTGTGTGCACCTGAACAAGTGCCTATAGAGTGTTACACTATTAATATATGATCACAGGGACACAGGCATTCAGACATACCTGACACAGACAGGCATACATCCAGAGACTAAGAGTGACAAATTGAGAGTGTTAAACACACTCATGCATGCTTGAGCGACCCACACACATTGTTGTCTGTGTTTTGTTTGTGTGCTACTTGCAGTCATGCCAGATTTCTTCAGCGTGAAATTTGGGAAGCCCTCCTTGGTTAGAGTGCATCACCTCAAGTACAGCACCACCCTTTTAGAAAAAAAGAATTCTTTCAGGTATCGGGTGTGTATTTGTTTTCCTTTTTTTTTTCCATGGCTAGAACTCTGAGGTTCACCAAAGGTGAGATTTTGCGAATGTGACAGTTTTTACCTACCATTAAGGTAGTTGCGTTGTTTCCCAATGAGAGTGGCTTTTTTCTTCAGAATTTTGCCAGGGACAACTCTTGTTGCTGTGGATTTTTTTCCATGCGCTTGATGCTTGTACCACAAGGGAACTTAGTTTATCGTCTCATCCAAAAGACTAGCATCTAACCCATCACTCAAGATAGATGGGAGAAAAGTTTGGCAACTCAAGGGGATCAAACATACACGCCTCACTTTTTAGGTAGGTGTATACCTCTTGCCCATGTATGTACCTTGACAAACACACACACCACACACCACACAACACTCCTACATATTAGCTGTGAATAGATGGATCTCGCCTTAAACATTAAGATTTTTTTTTTGGTTTTGATTCCATCGCTATTCACTCAGCATGATGTTTCTGGAACTGGGTGTGTTGCAGGTCGATGAGGTCTCGCAGTACGGTCATAAAACTGGTGTGTAGCCCGGAGAGAACGGGGGCTGAGGATGGCAAGTTTGTCATCACCAGGGACTCAGGAAGAGGACCTCTGGTAAGTCACTACTGCTGCTGTCATGTAAAACTTGTGTCATATGCAATGCTAAATAATAGGTGGGCAGGGAGAACCATCTTTCAGTTTTGATAATTGTGTTGAAATTTTGATAACATAATTGTACACACACTCTCACACATGCTCACACACAAATACGCACGCACGCACGCACGCACGCACGCACGCACGCACCACACACACACACACACACACACATCTCTCACATCACTCACTCACTCACTCACACTCACTCACTCACTCACTCACTCACTCACTCACTCACTCCTCTCTCTCTCTCTCTCTCTCTCTCTCTCTCTCTCTCTCTCTCCTCTCTCTCTCTCTCTCTCTCTCTCCTCTCTCTCTCTCTCTCTCTCTCTCTCTCTCTCTCTCTCTCTCTCCCGCGCGCGCGCGCACACACACACACACACACACACACACACACACACACACACACACACACACACACACACACACACACACACACACACACACAGTGCTCTATTTTGCTGTAAGATACTGGTATTGCATGTATGTATGTATACATGTACACACTTTCTGTCAGTACGCAGAGCTGCACCACCAGTGCTGTTGTGTGGGAGGATGCTGGAAAGCTGGTCTGGGGGCCAACAGTGATGAAGATGACGACGACGACGACATCGCCAAGACAGCAGGTAGATGATAGTGAAGCATACACTATAATAGCATTCTAGGCAATAATAACATGTGTTGTAGAGGAAACACAGGCATAAAGGTAAGATAAAGGTAAAGGTGTCCCATAACCATGCAGTTGTAGGGAAGCAAGGCATCAGAGACCTCAGCTTCTGTAGGGGCTAGCATATTGAGGGCGGTGCCCATCTCTCCCTCGCTGCTTTACCTTCCCCTGACCCTAAAGATGTCAGGTACCCATTTACAGCTGGGTGAGCTAGGGGACTGCACTGAAGCCAAGGCACGCAAAAGGTCATCCATCCAACTGGTAATCATGCTCGACACTGCTTAACTTGACTTGGGAAAAGCGAGTGCTCTGACCACTTAGCTATCCTGCCTGCTTATATATATATATGTATCCCGCCCCCTGATATTTACATATAATGTATGTATATTTGTTATGCTCGAGTATACTATAGTGTGTTGTGGAGGAAACACAGTCATATAATTATCATGCTAGACAATAATAAAATGTATTGTAGAGGAAACACAGAAATAGGCCATGGTAGACAGTATTCACACAAAGACGTATGCCATGCATATCAAATCCATTTCAGCCATTCAAGGAAGAAAGAGCAAGCTAACGGTCATGTGGCTGTGCAAAAGGATGGCATTAGGAAAAAATAAGCTCCTTCAAGGCTGGTGCATAATTTCTTGATCAGAAATGTTTTGTGATTTTTTTATGTATTTAGTTTAAGACTCCTTTGAAAGAAAAGCAAAACAAAAATGAAACCCTTCCCCCCAAAATCCCAACAAACCAACCAACCCCCCTCCCCTCTCCCCCCCCCCCAATCCATTAACAAAAGAGCCTGTCGCCAGCAGAAAGATTCTCAACATTTTTATTATGTACATGTTTGTTTTGGAAGTATTTATTAGTGTATATTGATTAATTGATAAATGCTAAAAAAAAAAAAAAAAATTGATGAATGCTTTGAAAGTTCTGCCTCCAACCACAGTGTGAAGATTTGAACTGTAAAACCTCTCTGATATCAACTGGCAGGATCAACGAAATCAAAGAAAGGAAAGGAGGACGACGAAGGAATGATGCTGACCATCATCGGCACGGCAGTGGCCATTTTGATGCTGGTGGCGCTGATTGGAGGACTGTGCTATGTGAAGCGCACCCATCAGCAGATCTACTCCAAACTTCCAGGTGCGCTCTTTGGACCATGATTATCTATCTGCTGCTGCTGCTGTTTTAACCCTCTTGCATGCGGATTCTCTGAACACAAACTGCCCCTAGATTTCGCATTCCATCACAGAATCAGGTCAGGCACATATGCTGGCTGGCCTTTTCCTCCTCCTAAGTAGTTACCAGCAGCTATAAGTACTTCCAGACTCTCAACAGGGTTTATCCTTCTAGCCTGATAGAGCTTTGACATGTGGTAGCAATTAGTGATGGTCACAGTGTGATGGAAATCTACTTTGTGTAAATCCCGGCAAATCCCAGGTTCGGGACTTAGGGGGGGGTAATTATTCAGTCCTGGCAAATACCGGATTGGGACTTAGAGGGTTAAGCTAAGAAATGAAGAATCAAAGGAAAAATACAGTTATGGAGAGTTGATGGAGAATACAGTCTCTTGTTGTGAGAATACAGTCTCTTGTTGTGAGAATACAGTCTCTTGCTGTAAGAAAACAGTCTCATGCTGTGAGAATACAGTCTCTTGCTGTGAGAATATAGTCTCTTGCTGTGAGAATACAGTCTCTTTCTATGAGGATAGTCTTTCTATGAAAATACAGTCTCTTTCTATGAGAATACAGTCTCTTGCTGTGAGAATACAGTATCTTGCTGTGAGAATACAGTCTCTTGCTGTGAGAATACAGTCTCTTGCTGTGAGAATACAGTCTCTTGCTGTGAG
>CM060331.1:58291602-58304102 GCA_030674155.1 Stramonita haemastoma
TTAAACGCAAGAAATACAATAGCATATATTTCGAATTTTAAAAAATTGGATTGAATGAAAGAAATTTAAAGTTTTAATTTTTGGTTTCATTTATGAAATTGAATGCAAGAAATATACCAGCATATTGTTTTTAAAAAGACCGAATGCAAGAAATACAATAGTGTATATATATATATATATATATATATATATATATATATATATATATATATATATATATATATATATATGCAAGAAATACAGTAGTGTATTCAGTTGGGTTTTTTAAAAATAGGAATACAAGAAATACAATAGTTTTGTTTTCTTTTTTCTTTTTTTTAATAGATTGAATGCAAGACACCCAATAGTATATTTTCCATTTAAAAAGTTTTTTTCGTTTTTTTATGAGGAATGCAAGATATACAATAGAAGGCCAATATTTTTGGTGTTCTATAAGACAGAATGCAAGAAAAACAGTAGGTCTATATTTTTCGTATTTGTGTAAGACAGAATGCAAGAAATACAGTAAGAGGTTAATAATTTTGGTTTCTGATTAGATTGAATATAAGAAACACATTTTTTTAAGTGTTGGCAAGAGTTTGCCTTAATGAAAGGACAGTTGAAAAAAAAATGTAGTCCTGGGTCGGGGGAAAGTGCCTTTCATTTTTCTGTTTTGTTTTTTTAATGGCATGCAGTGTAATATAAAATGGACCAGATTTTATACTTGCCCTTGTAGTGAAATGACGTTGGTGTATATTGGTGGCAGATCTGTGTATTGATTTTCTGTAAGCAGATCGTTATCAGATTTTACACCAATACAGCTATGACAAATTAATGTATCTGAAAGATTTTATGCTATAATCTAGTAGTTTGTTAAGTAGGCCTGTGTGGGGGACTTGTTGGTTATTTTGTAATTCTGTTTTGAATGGTCGAATCAAAAACTACAATAATGAAGTCTAGTTATGTACTGGCCTTATTTATTTATCTATTTATTTATTTTATTTTATTTATCTATCTATTTAATTAATTAATTAATTTTATTTATTTATTTATTTATTTATACCAATCTGTCACAGCAGATTATTCTGCGTGAAATTCGGGTGCTCTCCCTGTTGAGAGCGCGTCGCCACAAGTGCAGCGCCTACCCTTTTTTTTCTTTTTCCTGTCTGCGACTGTATTTGTTTCCCTATCAGAGTGGCTTTTTTCTACAGAATTTTGGGCCCAAACGGGATTCGAACCACCGCACACTCCGACCCGGACTTTTCGCTTTCTGGATAGGCGCGTTATAGTTATTCTCTAGATCAAGAATCAGAATAAGTTTTTTATTGCCAAATTTATTTTCAAGTGATGGCCAATCAAGTTATGTGTGTGTTTGTGTCGTTTTAAAGAAATCCCTGTACAATTACTGGATTTACAGCTGTAAGCAGAATTTGACTTTTAAAAAAATGCCAAATTTGTTTAAATGAAGTATTGAAATGTCACTTTAAAATTGCATTGTTCTAATTAAAATTTTGTTTGTATATTTTGTTTAACAACCTTTCACGTTGTCTTGCCAATTCTGGTAGAAGAGAACGGGTTTTTTCGCTACAGAACAGATGTTGATTGTACTCCCATGAAATGGTGAATTGGAAACCCCATTTTTCAGTAGCATGTTAAGTTTTATCATTATTTTTTTTTATATTAGTTCCTTTGTTTGTGGGTTGCAAGTACTATCAGCGGTTTCCGTGCTCTGTTAGTACACTTCTTTACAAAAAAAAACAAAACCAAATAACTACTTACTTTTTGCCTCATGCCCAGTTAAACTTGTTCTAGGAACCCAACTGTAAATGTACAATGGTATGGATAAAATTGCAGCGCAATTGAATTACTGTTATTATTATGTGAGATGAAATCCAAACTTGTCCATCTAAATATGTGAAGAAAATGTTGCAGTTTTTTAGAGTACCAAAGAGAGTTTCTTATAAACAGCGCTTCCATTTTTCCTGTATTTTATAACGCCCTTACAAAAAATGCTAAAAAAATGTTTTTTTAAGTTTAGAAATCAAGTGGTAAGCACACACCACTGGCACTTGACTACCCAACTGACATTCGTGAGAAAAATACAAGCTTTTTACAAACAACTCCCTCTTTTTTAAAACCTACAAGATGATGCATTGCATTTGTTTATTCGGGGTGTTTTCTCCCTGTAAAGATAACATGGCTGGAATTAAGCTTTGTGTCACTTTATTGTTTTAAAAGCAGGTTGGAATGAACACGTTATTGCGGTCTGAGATATGTCAAATGATGGTGTGAGAATTGACAAGCGAACAAATGTCAGTGAGTTGGTCATTGTGTCACTGCTGGTCAGAGCACTGGGAAAAGCCTACCTCCCCCTTCAGCCAAAAAAGAGTTAAAGTTGGGCAGCCGGCTCGCAGCTGTAGTAAAATAATTTTAAAAATTTAGATTGACTTGAAAAAAAAAATCAAAACTTGATAAAAAGTCTTAAGAATAAGAAATTAGCCTAAAAATAAAAACAGAAAATTGAGCAAGGTCTTATATATAATAATGTTTGTCTTCTCTAGGCATAAATATTATAACATAACAACATTGTGTTTGCGTGCACGCGCGCGCGCGCGCGCGCGTGTGTGTGTGTGTGTGTGTGTGTGTGTGTGTGTGTGTGCGCGCGCGTGCGTGCGCGCGCGTTCATGGGTGCGTGCGTATGTGTGATTTTTTTTATTTGAAGTTTTCTGTGTTTGTTTAAATCAACATCAAATGTAACCTTTTTGTGTCATTCTAGATTGATTCTTATCAATATGCCTGTCAATATTGTAATTTTCCTTCATGGGATGATTAAAGCGTTTTTGACTTGTTCAAAGTTCTGTTAATGAATGACTGGGTGTTCGTAAGTGGAGAGTATATGCACAAGATCTCGGATGCATGTACACCTTTTTGTCTATCTGTGTGTCTGTCTGTCTGTCTGTCTGTCTCTCCCCCTCTCTCCTCTTTCGATTTCCCTCCTCTCTTCCTCCCTCCCTCCCCCCTCCCTCCCTCCCTCCCTCCCTCTCTCTCTCTCTCTCTCTCTCTCTCTCTTCTCTCTCTCTCCCTCTCTCTCTCTCCCTCTCTCCCTCTCTCCCTCCCCTCTCTCCCCTCTCCCCCTCTCCCTCTCCCTCTCGTGTGTTTGTGTGTGCGTGCATGCGTGCGTGCGCGCGCGCGCGCGCGCGCGTGTGTGTGTGTGTGTGTATGTGTATGTGTGTGAGTAGTTCATCAATTCAAATCAACCTCCTTATTATATAAAAATCGGAGAAATTCATGTGGATTACATAAAGCATACGAAAAGTGAACAGGAAAAAATAATTATCACAGATAATAATTATTCTATGCAGTATACAAACATCAAGACGCACACATTACAAGATAATACCTATACAAATATCAACACTACACACTTAATCAAGTCAATAAAAAGAGGAATTAAAGTGGTTCACACGCCATAATTATACACACAAAAAAGAAATGACTCATCCATCACAGAAAGTAATAAAACTTCAATATCAAAATTCACAAACACGCACGCACACACTAATACACACACATGTACGTGCGTACGTACGTACACACGCACGCACGCCCACACAAAAACACACACACTAATACACACATGCACGTGCGTACGCACGCACGCACGCAAGCACACCGGGCGCATACACACATGCTAATGCTCAAATAATAATGTGTGTGTGCGTGTGTACGTACGTGCGCGCATGCGTACGCGCGTGTGTGTGTATGTGTGTGTATGTGTGTGTGCGTGTGTGTGTTTGTGTGTGCGTGTATGTGTATGTGTGTGCGTGCATGTGTATGTGTGTGCGTGCGTGCGTGTGCGTGTGCGTGTGCGTTTGCGTGTGCGTGTGTGCGTGTGCGTGCGTGCGTGCGTATGTACGTGCGTGCGCGTTTGTGAATTTTGATATTGATCGGATGAGACTATAAACCGAGGCCCCGTGTGCGAACGCACGCAAAACACCTTACGCACAAGTTAAATCCTGTTCCGCTTTTCGTAAGAGTAGGCCATCGTGTGCCTGTGGGACAATATGACAAGATTTAAAAGCTGCATACACACGGGGACTGGATGTAAAAAAAAACGCATGACTGCTTATTCCATTATCCTCGATATTGAATAATAATAATAATTAAAAAAAAAGATATAATAAATATAAATAAAGATAAACACTTGCGTGCGCGCGCACACACACTCACACAAACATACACACACACACACGCACACGCACACACACACACACACACACACACACACACACAGGGTGCATACATACATACATGCTAATACTCAAATAGTAATAACGTCACAGGATAAGAACACTATCAGTTGTTATAATGCGTTACCTTACACTACTAAAAGAAATATTATTGTCTCATAAACTTACCAACATACACGCTTGCATGCATTCATGTATCCATGCATTCACACACACACATACACACACACACACACACACACACGTACACACACACACACACACACACACACACACACACACACACACGCACACACACACACACACACAAATACACACACGCACACAAATACACACACAAATACACACACACACACAAATACACACACAAATACACACACAAATACACACACACACACACAACATACACACATACACACACACACACACACACACACACACACACACACACACACACACACACACACACACACACACACTCACGGGTCAAAGCAGTGCCGACTCCATTCCTCAAAAAATCCTTCGGATGAGATTATAAACCAAAGTCCGTGTGCGAACGCGTGCAGAACATCTTGCGCACACGATAAAACGTTAAACCTGTTCCACCTTACGGAAGAATAAGCCATTGTGTGCCTGTGGGAACGGGTGACAAAATTTACAAAACTGCACACACACGGTGACTGGATAATAAAAGCACATGAGTGCTTATTACATTATCCTCCAAATATGATTAAAAAAAATTTACACCCCACCTCATAAGGAGTCGCATTGCACCAGAGATAATTTTTTAGTTATTGACATGTTATCAATTTGCAATGAAATGGCTATGCAATACAAAAAACATTGAAAATCGAACAATTCTATCAAAAGTTATTAGAAATTGAAGTGATAGACTGCACGCAATATCAAAATGAGAAATTGACAAGTTAAGCATAGTAATTGGTGGTCATAATGAGGGTTCCGCTATTTTCAAAGCACGTTTAAAGACAAAAAAGGTAAAAGGTAAAGGTGTCCCATAACCTAGGTGGTCATAGGGGAGCGAGGCATCAGAGACCTCAGCTTCTCTAGGGGCCAGCATGTTGAGGGCGGCGCCCATATCCTCTCCCTCGCTGCTTTACCTTCCTTGACCCCAAAGAGGGCAAGGTACCGATTGACAGCTGGATGAACTGGGGGGACTGTACTGAAGCCAAGGTGTGCAAACGGTCACCCATCCAATTGACAACCACGCTCGACGCTGCTTAAGTTGACTTGAGGAAAGCCAGCGCTCTGACCACTGAGCTATCCCGTCCCATTAAAGACAAAAAGGAAATAAAATTATGCCTTGATATTTCACTACAAGGTAGAATAATAACTACACTTTTATAATCCATCAAAATCTCAAATCGACAACCTCACCCCCACCTGCCTTTAATGGCTCCTAGCCGAAAAGTGGATTAGGTGATAAGCAACACATTCCGTAATGGAGTGTCACACATGGTCAAAGGGAGATAACACATCATACCAAAGAAAGCCGCTCTGACAGGGACACATACACATATACACAGCAGATAGATGGGAAAAGAAAA
The DNA here is from genome assembly GCA_030674155.1 of Stramonita haemastoma. Taxonomy (NCBI): domain Eukaryota; kingdom Metazoa; phylum Mollusca; class Gastropoda; order Neogastropoda; family Muricidae; genus Stramonita; species Stramonita haemastoma. The sequence continues at coordinate 58,297,397 of CM060331.1, forward strand.
CAATGGGTGACAGCGCTTTTCCCAAGGAGCTGTGCCCGATTAAAAAAAAAAATTACAGAAAAATCTGCTGTGACTCAAACTGGTTTACAAACACTACTATCGCCTTTGTGCCACATGCCTCTCTGCCTTAGCACACCTCTCAACTAAACTAGGGGACGGGATAGCCTGGTGGTCAGAACATTGCGCTGGCAATCTGATGACCCGGGTTCCATTCCCCGTTAGAGGGATTTTCCCCCTGGAGTTAACATCAGTGCTGACCCCATTCTCTCCCAAAAGTCCTTCGGAAGAGACTATAAACCGAGGCCTCGTGTGCGAACCGCACGCAGAACATCTTGCACACACGTTAAATCCTATCCCGCTTTTCGTAAGAGTAGGCCATCGTGTGCCGGTGGGAACAGATGACATTTACAAAACTGCATACACATGGGGACTGGATGTAAAAAAAGCACATGATTGCTTATTCCATTATCCTCGATATAAAAGAATAATAATAATAAAAAAAAGAAGAAAAAAAAAGATAGGAGAAAAATGTGTTTATTAGATTCCGGACACAGCTGTAGGCTATTGTCCATAACACATGCCATAACACAGGAGCTATTGACACCTGATGATGGTGTTGTATACAACTATTGAAACCTCAGCAGAATACGACAAAGTCTTATTTGTGACGCTCCACCACGAAATGAGTCGCTTAGTATCTAACCCACTTTTCCGCTCAGAGCCATTTAAGGCAGGTGGGGTCAGGTTGTCCATTTTGATATTTTGATATATAACTATAGCCATTATTCTACCTGTTAGTGAAATATCAAGGCATAGTTTTGTTTCCTCTTGTCTTTAAACGTGTTTTGAAAATACCCAAGCCCTCATTCTGACCACTTATCAGGATGCTAAATTTGTCAATTTCTCATTTTGTCATTTTCTGCAGTCTATTATTTCAATTTGTAATAACTTTTGATAGAATTGTTCGATTTTTAATCTGTTTTATGTATTGTATAGCCATTTCAATGCAAATGAATAACATGTCAGTAACTAAAAATTGACCTCTAGTGCAATGCAACACTCCTTTATGTGATGGAGCGTCAACATTTTTCATTTGTTTCTGACCCACTTTGAGCAGGTTGCTACCACTCATGGCAATTTTTTTTGTTACCAAGAAAAAAACCCTGGGTTTTAACATCTCATTACACACTACACATCATTTATCACACTGGTAATTTATCACACTGGTACTTTATACAGAAACAAAGACTTGTTACAAGCAGTACAATTTGTTCATGGGTTAGCAGTGAGCACACTAAACGAGACTAAACTGGCAGGAGAAATTGAATTGTGACTGTTTTGATACTATGGATGGACAGAGGGTTTAACCGTGAGGTGAGGTGCCTGCACAACGCTGCCAGTCTTCACTACACGTGTTCCCTCCACTAACTGGCAGGGTGAAAACTGCAGTTAGTTCCAGACAGAGATGGGTGGCCAGAATCACACACACACACACATACACATACACACACATACACATACATACACATACACACACATACACACACACATACACACACACACACACACACACACGCACACACGCACACACGCACACATACACACATACACACACATGCACAAATACACATACACATACACACAGACACAGACACAGACACAGACACAGACACACACACACACACACACACACACACACACACACACACACACACACACACACACACACACACACACACACGCACACAAACAAACACGCACACACGCACGCATACACAAAGAGAGAGAGAGAGAGAGAGAGAGAGAGAGAGAGAGAGAGAGAGAGAGAGAGAGAGAGAGAGAGAGAGAGAGAGAGAGACTGACAGACAAACACTAGGGGACATAAGGAAACATAGAGACATAGAGATGGAGATAGAGAAAAAGATGGACAGAAAGAGGCAGACAGGGAGACAGACAGATTCATAGAAGTATTCAGAGATATGAATACAGGGGCATGTTAGCGATAACAATCAATCAACCCGTATGACATAATAAAACAATGGTATACAGGAAGAAAATAATGACATATGCACAAACATTATGTTGTTTGCATGCTTTCAAAGCACAGATAAAACACAGAGAGAGAGAGAGAGAGAGAGAGAGAGAGAGAGAGAGAGAGAGAGAGAGAGAGAGAGAGAGAGAGAGAGAGAGGGGGGGGGGAGAGAGAGAGGAGGGAGAGAGAGAGAGACGAGAGAGAGAGAGAGAGAGAGAGAGAGAGAGAGAGAGAGAGAGAGAGAGAGAGAGAGAGAGGAGGGGGGGGAGGGAGAGAGAGAGAGGAAGAGAGAGAGAGAGAGAGAGAGAGAGAGAGAGAGAGAGAGAGAGAGAGAGAGAGAGAAGAGAGAGAGAGAGAGAGAGAGAGAGAGAGAGGAGAGAGAGAGAGAGAATGACGACAACAACAGTAACAATAACAATAAAAAATAACAAAAGTTTATTGTGATAAGCTTTAGAGCCCATTTACAACGGAACAGTTGCACAAGGACTGCGCACAAACACGCACCGAAACACAGAGGACACACAAGGATAGAATTAAAGCCCCGATAATGATCACTACATGGATTCCACGCCATGGTAAAGAGATTTTGATTCAGATTCAGATAAAAAAATTTTCGCAAAGTTTTCGCTCGTTGCAAATGAGGGAAAATGGGGAGGGTTTACAATAAACATAATCTGGATTTTGCATTGGTGCAAAGTAACGAACGATTAAATCCTTGCAAAGGTTTCCGTGTCATTCTATGAATTCAGTCACGTCTGTATCATTTGGAAATATAAGAGTAAGTGTCACCGGCAAAATGGTCTGACTATGTGTTTAGTAATAGATAATCCCCAAAAGTCACCATCCTTGACCTTCACCTGTCCCGTAGTCCCGTGGACCGTGGGGCACAACTGAAGATTCGACTACCAGCCTCCTCCACTCCTCCAATAGTCACCCACCAGAACAAAAAGACCCATTGAAAGAGCAAAACAACCATGAACGTTTTGGCCAGAATCAGAGATAAATTATCAGCAGAAATTGTTTTGGTCGCCTTTACAATGGCATTCACAAACGTCATTGTAAAGATGATACACACATTTAACAAGAGTTTGCTATCATTCTTCAAACGACAATCTTCTAAACATCAGCCTAAACTAAGACACTGACCTTTAAAAAGATATCATCTTAAAAGCATTATATAAAAGGTGATACTGTGAAATGCTTATTTATTATATTTTTATTTAGTCTTTTATAGCGAGGATAATGGAATAAGCCCTCATGTGATTTTTTCCATCCAGTCCCCGTGTGTATGTGGTTTTTAAAATCTTGTCATCTGTTCCCACCGGCACAAAAATGGCTTACTCTTATGAAAAGCAGCACAATATTTAATGTTTGATGTTAAATGGTAAAATGTTTGATGTCCTGAGGTTCAAATCGCCGTTTAAAATGATTTACGTATCTCAGATATACGTATTCCATTATCAACATTACACACACTGAGCACAGACAGGAGAGTTTCCTGTGGGATGTAGGTATCAGCGTGAAGCACATCTTTATCTAAACCAAACAGCTTTCGTCAATCCAGGCAGACAGACAGACAGACAGACAGACAGACAGACAGACAGACAGACAGACAGACATATAGATAGACACAGAGAGATAGGCGGGATAGCCTAGTGGTCAGAACATTGCACCCACAATTTGACGACCCGAGTTCGATTCCCGTTCGAGGGGATTTTTTCTCCTGGAGCTAACATCAGTGCTGACTCCGCTCACCCCAAAAGTCCTTCGGATAAGACTATAAACCGAGGCCCAGTGTGTGAACGCAGAACATCGTGTGCACGCGTTAAATCCTGTTCGGCTTTTCTTAAGAGTAGGCCACTGTGTGCTGGTTGGAACAGGTGACAAGATTTACAAAACTGCATACACACGGGGACTGGATGTAAAAAAACACATGAGTGCTTATTCCATTATCCTCGATATAAAGGAATAAATAAATAAATAAATCCAAAACTAAGGACAGTTTTCTGGTGGTATATAAGTAAAAAAAAAAAAAAAAAAAAAAAAAAAAAGTGTAAAGACACATCCTTATCTAAACCAAGCAGCTTTCGTCCATTAAAAACTCACACGTGTTTAAAAAATCAACCTGTTTTTTTTCTTTTAATGAAGGAAATGATTCATTCTTTACTATCGTCATCAACAAAAGTCTATGATCGTCTCCCATGGCTGATTACATCATTCAGCTTAAGATTAAAAAAATCTGTAATCAGCAAACATTTGGGACTAAAATTCTTCAATAAAAGGAAAAAATAACAAAAAAGCAAACCCAAACAAAAAACCTGAAAAAGACAGTTACACCAAGTGATATCTATCTATATATCTATATATCTATATCTATAATCTATATCTATATCTTATCTATCTATCTATCTATCTATCTATCTATCTATCTATCTATCTATCTATCTATCTATCTATCTATCTATCTATCTATCTATCTATCTATCTATCTATCTATCTAGAGAGAGAGAGAGAGAGAGAGAAGAGAGAGAGAGAGAGAGACAGACAGACAGACAGACAGACAGACAGACAGACAGACAGAGACAGACAGACAGACAGACAGACAGACAGACAGAGAGACAGAGAGACAGAGATAGACAGACAGACAGACAGACAGACAGACAGATGGTCTCCAATAAAGGGATAACAAGAGACATGTAACAAGATTAATATCTATCCAGGATGAACTAGCAAAGTGTGATTTAGATGAATAAACACTTTTTTTTTTATAAAACGCCCATTGATATTCATCTTAATTTAAATGTTCTGCATGAAAAAAAACAACCCCAAAACTCCCAAACATCCCCTCCCCCCAAAAAAACAATGATGAATAGATGATGACACCAGTAGCCTAGACTGAAACAAAGGCCGTGTATTGAACAGAAGCTGAACAAAATCTTCCCTCATGTTCTTGAAAGCTGACGGACAAAGAAGAATACCTGTTTTCTGTTATCAGACTCGTCTCTCTGATCAAAGGCCACAATTATTACATTATCACTCTAAGGATAGCGCCTGTGACAATGAACTGTTCATCATTTCGCAGATATCTATTCATCGTTTGAGCACTGTCACACGTTTTAAAAGCATATTATCCTTTAGGGTTTTAGGCCACGGTTACTAAATAAACTGTCACAGCAGTCACATCTTGAACTGTTTGGGGATATGGTTGAACATTCTTGAGATTACCAAACAGGCTTTTTTTTTTAATAGTGGAAAGGATATACAGCCTTGTTGATGTTTTTAAGTTAAACATTCTTGCTATAACCACTGCAGTGCGCCATTTCAGTTGGTAATGTATACTATTTTCATGAGGAAGGGTAACACGAGGCCACACAGGTAAATGATCAGAAGGACGCGTTCTAAACCGTTTTCCAATAACCATACAGAAGAATAAGATTATTATTATTATTACTATTATTTAATATCGAGGATAATAAAATAAGCACTCATGTGCTTTTTTTTTTTACATCCAGTCCCAGTGTGCGTGCAGTTTTGTAAATCTTGTCATCTGTTCCCACCGGCACACAATGGCCTACTCTTACGAAAAGCGGAAACAGGATTTAACGTGTGCGCAAGGTGCTCAGCGTGGGTTTGCACACGGGGCCTCGGTTTAAAGTCTCATCTGAAGGACTTGTGGGGAGAGTGGAGTCAGCACTGATGTTAACTCCAGGAGAAAACTCCCCTCGAGCAGGAATCGAACCCGGGTCGTCAAATTGCGTGCGCAATGTTCTGACCACTAGACTATCCCGTCCTCCATTTTAGCAACAGAATATGTAACAATGTGGCGCCCAAGGTTAAAACAGATATTATGTATATGTCAAGGTTTAAAAAAGATATGTACATGTCAAGGTTAAAACAGATAATTATGCACACCAACCAGCACGTGACCCTGACATGCTCCATTCATGATTCATCATGGACACAAATCCACATCATATTATTATTCACCATGCTTTTCGTCGCTGTCAAAGTTGCCATCTTCCCATTATTCATTTTATGGGGAGCACTTGAATGGATTCAGCTGATTAGTAACATACATCGTCATGAAAAAAGTCCTCAGAGCCATCAGAAGTGTTGCTGGTTCATTCAACATTCATTTTATCTATTTTAGTTTATTCTTTTATTTCCACGATAATGGAATAAACACTCGTGTCCTTTTTTATATTATTTACAGCTAGTCCCCTTGTGCATGTAGTTTTGTAAATTTTGTCATTCATTCCCACCGGCACACGTGGCCCTATTTTCCGAAAAGCAGAACACCTTTTAAGTTAGTTAGTTAGTTCTTCAGTTTAACGTCCTTCCACTAAATAGTGATATCAGACGGGAAAGTGTATATGAGTGAGTGAGTGTGTGTATGGAAGGGGGGGGGGGGGGGGGGGGGAGGGAGGGGAGGGGGGTTGGGATGAGCACATAGCTAAATTTCTGCATTAAACAACTATTAGAACCAAAAATTAAAACCATAGAACAAGAATAATAAAAAGAAAGAAATAACATCGTAAACATTAACTTTGCAATTCATATAACTAGTTAAAAAAATCATTAAACTATAAAAACCTTATAATGGGGACTATGACTTAATGACAATACAGTTTCTTTCATTAGCGAAATGTCTTTTAGAATTTGCTCTATGCAAAC
>CM060331.1:58306602-58311606 GCA_030674155.1 Stramonita haemastoma
TAAATAAATAAGTTTTTTGTATAACTAACTATCCAACTACACTCACAATTACAGGCACCAGCAAAATCACAATATACACTGTTCCAAGTCACAACCCTTACGAATAGTCTTATGCAGCATGACACTCTAGATTACAAATCCAAATTATTCTACGGTAACAAGACAAGACAAAATAGCCGCCACTGTAGTCTAGTGGCTAGGGTGTTGGACTCGTAATCTAAAGGTTGCGGGTTCGATCCCAGCTTCCGGATATGGCGTTGTGCCCTTGGAAAAGGCACTTTAGGGCTATTTTCTCACCCCCCAGGTGTAAAAGGGGTACCAACCTTGTGTTGGGGTTAACCCTGCGATAGATTGGCGTCCTATCCAGGGGGGAGTCTATGACTCTCAGTCGCTTAACGCCACAGAAACCGGGATAAGCACCGGCCTGATGAGCCTTAGGCTCGGGACAGACTTTAACTTTTAACAAGACAAAACACATCCCTACACACGATTTCAAGAACACAAAAGCAAAAAACTAAGTTCAAAACAATCAGATTTTCAACTAACTCTCTCTCTCTCTCTCTCTTCTCTCTCTTCTCTCTCTCTCTCTCTCTCTCTCTCCTCTCTCTCTCTCTCTCTCTCTCTCTCTCTCTCTCTCTCTCTCTCTCTCTCTCTCTCTCTCTCTCTCTCTCTCTCCTCTCTCTCTCCTCTCCTCTCCCCCCTCCCCCCCCCTCTCTCTCTCTCTCTCTCTCTCTCTCTCTCTCTCTCTCTCTCTCTCTCTCTCTCTCTCTCTCTCTCTCTCTCCTCTCTCTCCAAATTTGGATTTTTCATTGGGGCAATTAATTTGTGTGAAATTTTACAAGCTGTCATTTTTCATTGCTATAGTATGTAGGAAGTGTATCCATGCTTTGATTTTTGTATGGTGTAGTATGTATGAAATGTACCCATACTTGTTTTTTTCACTACCATAGTATGTGTGAAATTTATTCATGCTTTCATTTTGCATTACACACACCCCCCCGACCTCCCCACCTGGTGTATTGTGGTCCAAGGCCAAAGTACCATTAAACCATTTCAGTGTTCAGTTCAGTGTCCCCTCTCTCTCTCTCTCTCTCTCTCTCTCTCTCTCTCTCTCTCTCTCTCTCTCTCTCTCTCTCTCTCTCTCTCCTCTCTCTCTCTCTCTCTCTCTCTCTCTCTCTCTACTCACACACACACACACACCAAACAAAAATATATAATAACATGAATACACAAATGAATAAACAAAAAATCCAAGACTTTATCTATACAATGCAATAATTCTACATACATAACACAATGCAACCCTTCAATTTCAATGATACAATAGCAAAGAAGTGGAAGTACAAGAAAATCTAAATGTCACACACACACACGCGCGCGCGCACCCACACACACACACACACACACACACACACACACACACACACACACACACACACACACACACACACACACACACACACACACACACACACACACACAATCAAAGCACAGTAAAGGCCAGACAGTGGAAAATACAACCGGCAATGAACAAAATAAGCATATCAGTATATGCTTTGGTCTTTACGAAAGACAAGATCATTTTTTATTCAGAACATTTCAAATAAATATTTATGATAAGCCTTTTTGAATGAAAACAGACTAGATTTCTGTTTTATTTTATCTGGAATTTCATCCCATTCTTTGCTGTCTGAATAGATGAGGGATGACTTAAACAGATCAGTTCTTGGAAGGGGGATACAAATAGTACTCTTGCCCCGAATATTTCTTATAAAAAATCTTTCAGAGAGATATTTTGGAGCAAGTTTATTTCTAATTTTGTACATAAAAACACTTTATATCGCTTAAAAAATCTTAAAATCGCTCAAGGCAATTTTTACTAGCTAAGTCCCAACAGGTAGAGGCATAATCTATATCTGGTTTTAAGTAAGCATGAAAAAATAATTTCCGGGTATGTTGATCTAGCAAATGTTTTATTCTGTTTAGCTGAAAATTTGGGGGGGCTAGCTTCTTAGACAGAATTGAAGCCTGACTTGACCAAGACAGATGATTATCAATATTTAAACCAAGCAATTTATGAGAATCCACTTCTTCTAAACTGTTGTGATAGACTTTTATATCTGGTAGTTGAGATATTATATGTTCTCGTTTTTGCCTTGTAACTAGCATGAATTTCGACTTTTCAGGGTGGAGAGCCATGTGTTTAATTTCAGACCATCTAATAAGGTTATCAATATCTTTTTGTAATTCAGAGGGCCGTCCTGGGCTGACCCTTATGGTCGACCGGGGCGTCGATACAAGCAAGGAGAGTTGAGTTGGTTTTATACCTCGTTTTAAACTGTACATAGTCGCACACTTTTAATACGAGTTTTAAAATGTGACGAGGTGATAGCCCTGATATGGCTTATGTGGTCGGCGGGGCTATAAGCAACATCATTGCATTGCATTGCGTAGCTTTACTATGAATTGTGGTGTTATCAGCAAACAATTCACACTTATTTGATACACTTAAAGGCAAGTCATTTACATAAACTGAAAAGAGAATGGGACCTAGGACAGATCCCTGTGGAACACCACAGTTAATCGGCATAAAAGTGGATGTGAGATGGTCCTGATAAACTACTTGTCTTCTATTTCTAAGGAAGGAGGATATAAGTTCAACTGATTCTGGGTGTAAACCAGAGAGAGAGAGAGAGAGAGAGAGAGAGAGAGAGAGAGAGAGAGAGAGAGAGAGAGAGAGAGAGAGAGAGAGAGAGAGAGAGAGAGAGAGAGAGAGACATACATACATACATACATACATACATACATACATACATACATAACATACATACATACATACATACATACATACATACATACATACATACATAGTACATGCATACATACATACATACATACATACATACATACATACATACATACATACATACATACATACATATGTTACATACATACATACATACATAGTACATACATACATACATACATACATACATACATACATACATACATACAGACAGACAGACAGACAGACAGACAGACAGACAGACAGACAGACTGACAGACCAGAGAAAGCAAGCAGTTTGGGTTGGATCCCCGCTTATGACTGAGCTTTACCCCCATTCACCAGACCTTGTGTTTTGGTCTGGGTGCTAGTGTCTTGGAGGAGACACTATATATCTATGTCCCATGTGAAACACGCATTTACCGCATTCCAAGGAAGCCACGGCAACAAGAGAGTTATTCCTAGCAAAATTCGATAGAAAAAAGCAACTCTGATAAGAAAACGAATGTACATGCAAGGTAAATTCTTTTTCAATGGGTGGTGCTGCTCTTGTGGCGATGCACTCACCCAGCGAAGAGACCGAATTTTACACAGAGAAATCTTACCAAAACAAGACAATGCCATACAACACATATAACACAACAGAGCACAAGACAATACTAGAAAATACCATGCAAAACAATACAACGCATTACAATAATTTTATCACGCAATGTAATGCAGTACAATACAATACGATACAATACGATACAATGCAATACGATACAATACCATACGATACAATGCAATACGATACAATGCAATACGATACAATACGATACAATGCAATACGATACAATACGATACAATACGATACAATGCAATACGATACAATACGATACAATACGATACAATACAATACGATACAATACCATACGATACAATGCAATACGATACAATGCAATACGATACAATGCAATACGATACAATGCAATACGATACAATGCAATACGATACAATACAATACGATACAATACAATACGATACAATGCAATACGATACAATGCAATACGATACAATACAATACGATACAATACAATACGATACAATGCAATACGATACAATACAATACAATACAATACGATACAACACGACGAGAAACAATGCACTATAATGCATACAATGCTATAATTATAATGCCACGCAATACACTACACTCTGATACAGCACAATATTATATTTCAGTGCAGTATAGTCCAGTGCAATACAGCACAACACAACACAATACAACACAATATAATTCAACACAATACAACACAACACAACACACTATAATTCAACACAATACAACACAACGCAATGGCAACCTTTAGCTCCCTCTCTCCGCGTATTGTCACCAAGTCTTTTATCTCACTTAACAATACAACGAAATGGCGCAACCTTCAGCTCTCCCCCCCCCCCCTTCCCCCCCCCCCCCCCCCCCCCCCCCTGTTTATTGTCACCAAGTCTTTTATCTCACTTAACAATACAACAAAATGGCGCAACCTTCACCTCCTCTCCCCCTCCCCCCCCCCCCCCCCCCAGCCTGTTTATTGTCACCAAGTCTTTTATCTCTCTCACCAATACAACAAAATGGCGCAACCTTCAGCTCCCCCCCCCCCCCCGCCTGTTTATTGTCACCATGTCTTTTATCTCACGCTTTAATTAATGAAGGCACATGCATCAGTGACACAGGGCAAAAGCCAGTGTCAAACTCTGTCAGCACTAAGCCCTGGCATCAATAGAAACATTATTATCATTATTATTATTATTATTATTATTATTATTATTATTATTATTATTATTATTATTATTATTATTATTATTATTATTATTATTATCATCATCATCATCATCATCATTATCATTATCATCATCATCATTATCATCATCATTATTATTATTATTATTATTATTATCATCATCATCATCATCATCATCATCATCATCATCATCATCATCATCATCATCATCATCGAAACATTCTGCCAACAGTTTGCAAGAACATCGACTCCCTCACCTTCTCCCACCCATATTACAATCTAACCCCCCACCCCGCCCCCTCCCCCTCATCCCCACCCTCGCTCGCCCCTATCTCAGCCCAATACGATTTGAAATCCCCGCCCCCTCCCCGACACACACACACACACACAGGGGGGGCGGCGGATAGCCTAGTGGTCAGAACATTGCGCAGGCAATTT
>CM060331.1:58311706-58344206 GCA_030674155.1 Stramonita haemastoma
CATTTTTTTTCATTCACAAATTCATAAAAAATTACACAAAAACATGCACAAGGTGATCTTACATGCAAACCATGAATAAAAGGGCACCCCGCACGCATGCTTGCACACACACACAACATCCCCCAAACACACACACACAACACCCCCCACACACACACACACACACACACACAAACAGGAAAACCGCCTAGTGGTCAAAACCCTTGCGCTCAAAATTTTTGGGACGATTGGGTTCGTTTCCCGGGTAAAGGAGATTTTTCCTCTGACTCCACTCTACCCAAAAGTCTTTTCAGTTAAAAAACTAAAAAACCAAAAGGGCCCCGTGTGCGAACGCACCCCAAAAACATCTTGCGCACGTTAAATTCCTGTTCCGCCTTTCATAAGAGTAGGCCATCATGTGCCAGTGGGAACAGATGACATTTACAAAACTGCATACACACCCGGGACTGGATGTAAAAAAAACAAAATGGGCTGTTTTTTTCCATTATCCTTGATATAAAAAAAATGAATGAAAATTAAATTTTTTTTAAAAGTGAATAAACACACACGTGCACAGGCACCTACAGAAAATAATTTAAAGTTGACAAGTATTTTTTTTTTTTCCCAAATTTTAAAAAAACACCAAAAACACACACACATGTGCACACACCCCACACACCCCACACACACACACCAACACCCCAAAACACCCCACCAAAACACACACACACACGCACAAACACAAGGGCACACACACACACAAAAAACAAACACACATACACCACAAAAAAAACCCAAATCACCCCACACACACAAAAACACCCACTTTACACACACACACAGAAAAACAGACAAAAAACACCGCATGCACGCACACACACAAAACACACATGCCCCACACACACCACCACACACACACACACACACACACACACACACACACACACACAAAAACCACACACAACACCACACAAAACCCTGTGCACAGGGAAACCCCACAGATAAAATGGAAGAACCTACCGATCCCGTGATGACCCCGTTTTTTTCCCGGCCCACAAAACCCAGCAGCACGCACAGGGAGCTCGCCCCACCTCAAACGACTTGATGAGTTGCTATTCACCACATGAAAATATATTACATCATGTATTAGTTACCATCTTACTTCAACAGTCAATGCAATGCTTCATGTAATTATGTCACAGTGTCATCGAACGACTTGATGAGTCGCTATTCACCACATGAAAATACATACATCATGTTTTAAATTTTACCATCTTACTTCAACAGTCAATGAAATGCTTCACATAATTATGTCACAGTGTCATCGAACGACTTGATGAGTTGCTATCCACCACATGAAAATATATTACATCATGTATTAATTACCATCTAACTTCAACAGTCAATGAAATGCTTCACATAATAATGTCACAGTGTCATCAAGCCAATGAACAGGAAAATTCATCTAAAGAAGTTACTCAAAATTTACCATGCAAATTATAGTACCTTCAAAAAGTAAATTAGACTGAGTGCGTTAACTAAAACAAATTAACGTTCAATACAGCCATTTTTTGTTGCTATTTCTTAGTCTTTTCACTTATTTTTTAAAGGAGAAAAATAACAATTCTGCAGTTTGCCGTATGCAATAAGATGTGATCCATTCAGCATTCAGCTTGATTAAAGCAAGGATAACAATGAAAACAAGATTTACCTGAACACTAGTCACTATTGCTTTTACTTTAGTAAAATGACACAGGTATACCTAAAACAATAGTTCAAGAAAAAAGTAAGCTTCACATGACAAGTATTACCCTTCTTCCACCCAAAGTAGTTCCTTACCCATTCTATACACTTTAAAAAAAAAAACTCCTAAAAAAAAACAAACGAAAGACATAACAGCACATAGCACATACTGCTGTTTGTAACATAAATAACAAAAGATTCATTCTAGATACTGTCTACTGAACAGATGACCCTATCCTGATCAGTTAATGCACAATAGTGAATTATACCACACACCTTGATGTAACTTGTAGCAGAGCTACTCAGAGTTAGTGAGAGTCATACACATCACCTTTCTTTCTTTGTTATTTGTGCACAGTTGTAAACAAAAGGGTTAAATTCAAATTTCAAATAGACTCATAAAAGAAATAAATAGTGAGCAGTAACTTAACTTTCCAGAAGTTTTCTTTTATAATGTATTTGTACAGAAAGAAATAGTGAGCAGTAACTGAGATAGATACACAAAGCCATGCAAAACAGTCTTGATAACTGTACTGTATACATATTTATAACATAAATGAACACACTGTCAAAACGAATTACAATATCTAAGACGATGGAACACACACAAATATGCATCTGTTTGTACATATATATATATAATCTACAACAAATCCACACATAAACACACATTATCCGATAATACCTGAGACTCGTAATTCCAGATGTGAACATTTCCATTGTAGAGACTGGCCAGCATCCAGGGTTCAGAGGGGTGAAGGTCAAACACACTTTACGCGGTCAGACCTTGCCGACAGCTTACGTTTGATGTCTAAGCGCAGAGGCTATGTAGCAGGGAAAGGACAGCAAAATCAGTTCTTGTTTTTTTTTTCTCAAGATTGTTGTTGTTGGTTTTAATGTTCATTTGTGTTGTTATTAGTTGAGTTTTCAGTCCAGCCGACCCCAGAGGGCCATCACAGGGCTGAAGGGTATGGCGGTGTCATCAGTAGTGTCGATTATCATTCTGGATTTGCAGTGGATTCATTGTTTTCAGGTCTTCTTCTATGTCATGTCTTTTGCCCAAATAGGGTAGCCGGCTTTGTTTAATGTCATTCACAATCTATAATAATCCAGTTATTGTGATGACTCTACTGATATAATATCAATAGCTAAAACATGGATGACAGCGCCCATCACTTTAAGTTGAACTCCCCCCTCCACCGTTTTTTTTTGTTGTTTTTTTGTGGTCTTCACGACTTCAGCTACAAACTACGAGTTTCAGCAATGGTGTTTTGCCTCTGTGACTGTTTTTGTCCACCATTGTACTCGTCTTTCATGATTTATTGAGCAAAAAAACAACCCCCACCCCCCAAAAAATCACTCCAAAACCCCACATGAATGGTGACCAGGGTCTGGTTTCCGCTATGTTTTTATGAAAATTACTTTCAACATTTAGAAATATTTTTTAAGGGAAAAATTTTTTGGGGGGGAATTTTTATAAAAATACCCCCCCCCCAAAAAAAACAAAAAACCCAACCAAAAACAAAAAAAAAAAACAAGCACAACTTTGACAAAACCCCAAACACACAAAAACACATTTAAGTTTGGACCCTTTTTTAAATTTTTAACTTTTTTAAAACCCCCTCAGGAAATAAAAAAATGGGGCAACTTGAAATTCCATGGGCCAACTAAAGCAACAAAAACCAAATTTAAAACCTTGTAATCTGCATTTTCAAAATTTGAAAAAACCTAAAAATCAACCAAGAAATTTTAAAAGAGCACATTTCAAAACAGGGTTTTTTTTCTTTTAAATTCAAAACCCTCAGAGGGTTTGGCGGGGCCAAAGGGGGGGCTTACAATGTAAATAGTTGGGTTACTAAAATTTAATTTCTAAAAGAAAAATTTGGAAATTTTTAACAGTTTTAAGGGGAATGAATTAAGAAAATTTGTAAAAATTAATTTGGTCCCCCAAAATTAAAACCAAAAAGGAAAAAAGAAAGAGAAAAAAAAATTGCCCCAATTTAATAATTTAGTAATACTTATTCAAAGTGCTCATGCATGATAGAGGAAAGAAGTATTCTTTTCCTAAATACATGCATATGAGACAGTGGCCAAATGATCGTGGGGGCGGACCCTCTTGTTGAAAAAAAAATTAACTACCCATAATATTATCTTCTTTGGTGGGTTGTGCAATTCTGTCAGCTTGTATCCATAAAAAGATAAATACCCATAGTTATCAGGAACATATTTATGGTGAATTTGTTGAAATTGACGTTTGAAAAAGAAAATGGTCAAAGATCTACAGCAATCCCAAAATTCGGTTTTACTGAAATGCCACAAACATTGTGTCAATACACACACAGAACATCTTGTGCACAACCTTAAAATCCTGTTCCTGCTTGTTCGTAGAGTAGGCCCATTGTGTGCCGTTAACAGATACAATATTTACACACACACGCATACCAGGGGACAGGATGAAAACAAGCACACGTGCTAAGCCCATTCTGCCTCGATATAAAAAAATAAAATACATTTTTAAAAGAATATCGTTACAGCTTGTTCTAAGTTTAAACAAAAGTTAAACAAGGTGAAACAAATAGAACACATTCTTTTGCCAAAATTTTCATCTCCAAATGACGCGCCGCCCAACAGGCTTTTGTGAAGTTGTTGTCACACACAGAAATATAACAGTCAACCGATAATACTCACAATGTCCAAGATACATATAGCACTGATTTGTACCAAGTTTGCTTTATTGCTATGGTGAAAATGAAAACATATAAATTTATTAAATCAAGACGTGTCAGTGACACAATAAGCCTATCAAAGATGTTCATTTTACATATTTTTCAAAACAGAGTGTATAAATTTACATCTTTCATGTCCTGAACTCATATAAAATCACAACAGACCCTTTTGCAAAGAAAATTTATGTGTTGCCTGTCTCCACCATTTGTAGTCCGATTAAAACTGCGGTCAGGGGACTCTTACCAGAAGCGAAAACCAGAGCCATATGTGAGACAGGCAAAATATTGGTCAGGTGTTTTACTTTTAGTCATAGCCACGTGCTCTTTGATTCATCATCACAGACTCTCAGAATGTGGAATCACCTTTGACTACACTGCAAGTCAACTGCCATTAAAAAAAAATACTAATTTATAGAACACTGTTGAACACAAACCTTTGACTCCATGAGCACACACAGCTATGAATCATGGCTTTTATTCACTTGGAATCTCTGGAATTTCTGTTATCTGCTGTCCAACACTGACACTCTACAAGAAATGTCAAAAAATCATAACTCAACTGACACCTAAACTCTATTCATCTTATCAGCTATGTAAAACAACAACAGCATGATCAAAAAGCTGATACACTTTAATCGTTGTTTTGCTTTCCTTAGTGACAACTTAGTTTGACCATCTAAAAAACAGTTGACTTAACCAATTACGGTACAGTTTTAATGGGGGAAAAAAACTGACTCCTGTTCTTCTTAAAAAAAAATAAATGTAACAAAAGAGAACCTGACAGCTTGTGAGTGCTTCCTTACCTTTAAATGAGCAAATAGAATTGTTTTTCATGTTATTTGGCCAACTGTATTGGAAGTGCATTCATGACATCTAAACAAGTACAAACAATGAAACAGGAGTCAATGTGATGGAAGACAATGACAAGGTTCAATAAAATGTCAAGATTACACTTTATTTACATTGCAGGCCTGTGCGCTAACATTTGAAAATAACATGAGCATAGCAAGTTACAATTTTTCAAAATTACACCTGTGATTAAATATGAAGTGGAGAGAGAGAGAGAGCAGAGATAGAGAGAGAGAGAGAGAGAGAGAAGAGAGAGAGAGAGAGAGAGAGAGAGAGAGAGAGTCACTATACTCACAGTATGTTCAGCTATATTACAAAAGAAAGAGAAGTATCCAAATACGTGTCAATGTCATGTCACATACGTCTTATAAGTCAAGATCATCAGTAGAATTAGTGCAGGTTGCTGAGAAAATGGATAGGTATACTGTAGTGGTAACAGAATAAGCAGCAGCAACAGAACGACACACACACTCAAAAAGGAAACAGCAAACACAAGAAAGCTAGTGGAAGAAACTACTGAGTAGTACTATGCCAAGGCAGAGAAGAAAAGTACATCATCGTGTTGAGAACGTCCAGTGTAAAACCAATTTTTGCAAACTGGAATTACTACTGGAAATGAACTGGTTAGAGTGAGCTCCATGAGATGTACTCGACTTAGTCTTGTACAGGTTTCACCTGAGATTCGAAGTTCCAGATTGTGAACGTTTTCCATTGACAGACAGACAAACCACATCCATGCTCGGAAGAATGGAGATCGGCTGACGTGACACGGTCAGATCTTGCTGTACAACATGCGCTTGATGTCTAACCTTTGAGGCTACATTCAAAGAAAAGCAGTTAGGCAGTGAAACACACATGTATAAAATTTAGACCAATTTTACCCTGGAAAATAAAATTGCAGATTTCAGACTTGCTGACAACATGCCATCTTGATGTCTAACTTAAGAGGCTACAGACAAAGAAAGCAGTTTAGCATGAACACACATTGTATAAAATTAGACCAATTTTTACCTATAAATAAAATTGCTGATTTTCTTGATCCATCATCAAACTTCAGTATGACATATGAGTATTAAAGTAAGTATATTAATTCAAATTCATAATTGTTTTCTTAAATAAATTGTTTGCTTTTTTTTTTTTTAAGAATGTTCTATAAAATCAATTATTTGTGACATAAATCAACTTTTTACGTTTTAATCCTAACTTTAGCTGTTCTACTTTACCTTCTAAGGTACAAAAGTTACAGTATAATATTACTAATAATCACATATCAAATAATCATAGGTATTCCTTTAGTCACATAAGTACTTCTAATTGTGTCAAGGTGCAAAATTTTGTTCAGAGGACTTGTGTGTGTGTGTGTGTGTGTTGTGTGTGTGTGTTTGTGTGGTGTGGTGTGTTGTGTGTGTGTGGTGTGTGTGGTGTTGGTGTGGTGTGGTGTGGTGTGTGTGTTTGGTGGTGGTGTGTTGGTGTGAGTGTGTGTGTAGTGTGTGCATGTTGTGTGTCTGTGTGTCAGTGTGTGTCTGTTGTGTGTGAGTGTGTATGTTTGTGTCTGTCTGTGTCATGTTGTGTTTGTTCTTTAATTTTAACATCTGTTTCACACTAACTGATTTAAGTCTTCCAGTGATAATAGACAAAATACTAAATATGAGTGTGTGTGTGTGTGTGTGATGTGTGTGTGTGCTGTGTGTGTGGTGTGTTGTGTGTGTGTGTGCGCGCGCACATGCACATGCCGTGCGTGCGTGCATGAGTGCGCGCGTGTTAAGTGCATGTACTGGTCTAAATATTAGTAAATTATATCACTGTTTTTGTATTATGAAGAATTCTCTCTCTTTACATACATAATGTGTGTGAGTTGATGTCACTGTGTGTGTGTGTGTGTGTGTGTTGTGTGTGTGTGGTGTGTGTGTGTGTGTGTGTGTGTGTGATATATTTGGTGTTTGTGATTGTGTGTGTGATTGGTGTGTGTGTTGTGTGTGTGTGGTGTGTGTGAGTGTGGTGTGTGTGTGCGTGTGTGTGTGTGTGTGTGACTGTGTGTGTGACAGTGTGCTCTATGTATACTTTTGCAGAGCAACCTGTTCACAATTGTGTTCCATTCTCATGCCTCACAAAGTATGATTCATGACAAACAGATATCACAATTATATATTTTTACTTGTTTAAACATTTTGGATCTATCTAGATTCATTACCACTGGAATTAAACAAAACTTGAAAAATAAAATATTCCATTGCCATAACAATTTGCTGTTCTTATCACCTGAATAAATCAATTCTTATCTAACAAGCCACTTAATAAACTATTAACGGCATCACACCTTCGAAACAGAATGTTTTCAATATCTTTCAATAACTGGATTTGTTGTAGGCCTAATAACAATAATAATAATTTAATCCCTCAAGACACAAGACGCCTGTGTTGACACTTGACATTGATTCAATGAATAATTGAATTGATATTCGATGATCATTGAATGATTGAATAACTGAAATTTAAAATCAAGAAAACTTCAAGACATCAGTCCCTGGACTTATTCAATTGACACCATGCATCGGTCCCTTGCTGGCACTAACAATACTAGATCTGATCAAACATTTTGATTTGCTAGGACTACCTCAGTCGTAGCATAGCAGAAACCGACAGCAATAACCCTAGCAGACAACACCATTGAAAAAAACCTGGGTGCACAGACATGGACCGTTTCGTTATAATGCATCTCGATCAATAGAAACCACAACTTTCTTGAAATATCTACTAGTTTGAAACAAAGTACGATACCATCATTTTTTACAGTTTTCTGGCAACAAGGAAAACGGCAACAGTGGGTATGTACAGTTGACCAATCGCACGCGCAGGACCACCATAACGCTGGCCCTGTGTAACACGCATAGCGCAACCGAATTCCTTTCAAGTAAAATTATTATCTTTCCCTAGATGAATAAAAACACAGTACAGCCCGACCAAGGGATAATCGAAGAGGAAAATAGAAATCACTCGTCACACACACACACAACACACACACACAACACCACACCACCTGTGCACAACTGTACACAAGAGTGCTTATCCCATTATCCTCGATATTAAAATAATAAAATTAAAAATGATTTTATAAACTATGCCTGCATGCACATCATGAGTGCATGAGAGAGAGAGGCGTGAAAGACATATACTCCTTTTTTTTCAGCTGAAACACTTTAAAACGACCAAGTAAAGACTTCTTGTGTCGGCCATAGGTGAGGTTATGTTGTTGTTTGTTGGTTGCTGTTGTTGTTAGTTTGTCAAAAATAACTGTCCGTATTCTTTGTCAGAACTCAGTTTTGGTTCTTTCTTGTCAAAAGTACAATAGGCCAATGCAATTACAATGTCATCCCTTGTGAAACTTACATCCCCTTGTCAGTCCCATGTAAAAACAGAACAATCACCAATCCTTAAATATTTTATTTATTTATTTATACTACTACATTTATGTCACACGGCAGATTTCTCTGCGAGAAATATCGGGCTGCTAGTCCCGGGAAGAGCGCGTTTGCCACAAGTTGTCAGCACCTACCCCATTATATTTTTTTTCCTGTCTGCAACTGTATTCTGTTACACCTATCACAGTTGCTTTCTTCTGACAGAATTTTGCCAGGGACAACCCTCTTGTTTGCCGTTGGGTTCTTTTTCATGCCCTAAATAATTATGTGTAACACAAGGGACCTCGGTTTATCATCTCATGCCGAAAGGACTAGCACCCCCAGACCACCACTCATGTCTAATGGATGGGGACAATATTTTGGCCCAAAACGGGATTGGAACCACGGCAACACTCTGACCCGGACTTTTTGCTTTCCTTCTAGTCAGGTGGGGGGGGGCTACCACTAAGACCACCAATCTACAATCAGTACAAGTCAGAACGACCGTTATCCCTTGTCTAAAGTACATTGTCTTGGTCAAGATTACAATGGTCCATATTTATCATAACACAACTGTCTTTCCTTGTCAACCTTGTCAAAAGGGACAATTGTCATCCTTTCAATTTAATATTTGTCTTCTGGCCAATCCTTGTCAAGATGACAAATGTCATCCCTTCAGAATTATAATTTGTCTTTTCTGTCAATCCTTGTCAAATGACAATTGTCATCCTAGTCAGAAATATATTTGTCTTCTTGTCATCCTTGTCAAAAAGACAAATGTCCTTCCATGTCAAGCCTTGTCAAAATGAACAATTGTCTTCCATGTCAATCCTTGTCAAATATAGACAATTGTCATCCTTGTCAGAATTATGTTTGTCTTTCCTTGTCAAACCTTGGCAAAATGCCAATTGTCTCCATGTCAATCCCTTGTCACAAAGACAATTGTCTTCCCCATGTCAATCCTTGTCAAAAAGACAATTGTCTTCCATGTCAATCCTTGTCAAAATGACAAACGCCTTCGTTTTTCAGCTCCGCACCAAAATTAGGATTGTTTTTAGAAAAATTACAATTTATATGTCAGTCTTTGTCAGAATTGTAATGATAGTCAACTTTGAGGGAAGCTGCAGAAACCGTGTTTCCATATTGTTAGCTTGAATTGAAGTAATTTAGATTTGAAGAGTACTTGTTCTAGAAAATACAGTGTATATTTTTTGTTCTTTTCATTTTTTTCTTTATTTTGTGGGGTTGGGGGGGGGGGGGGGGGGGGGGGGGGGGGGTGGGGGGGGGGGGGGGGGGGGGGGGGGGGGGGGGGGGGGGGGGGGGGGGGGGGGGGGGGGGTGGAGGGTGGGGGGGGGGGGGGGGGGGGGGGGTGGGGGGAGGGGGGGGGGGGGGGGGGGGGGTTGCCCTGACTCGTTCCACCCCCATCCCCGCAGCCCGGTCTCTGTCTCTCCTCACATCTGTCTCTGTCTCTGTGTCTGTCTGTCCTGTCCTGTTCTGAGTCCATCGGTGTGTGACACTGTGTGTGTTCTGTTGTGTGTGTGTGTGTGTGGAGTGGTGAGTGTGTGTGTGGGTGTGTGTGTGTGTGTGTGTGTGTGTGTGTGTGTGTCTGGTCCTGTCTGTCCTGTCTCTCTGTCTCTCTGTCTCTCTGTCTCTCTGTCTCAGTCCCTCTCTCTCTCACTCCGAGTTGCGAGTCCGGACGAGGAGATTTGATCTCTCTGGAGTTTACATCAGTGCTGACATCACTTCTCCAAAAGTCCTATCGGATGAGACTTTAACCCGAGGCCCCGTGTGCGAACGCACAGCATAACGTTCTTGCGCACACTTAAATCCTGTTCAGCTTTTTGTAAGAGTAGGCCATCGTGGGGGGTGGCGGGGGGGGGGGGGGGGGGGGGGGGGGGGGGGGGGGGGTGGGGGGGGGGGGGGGGGGGGGGGGGGGGGGGGGGGGGGGGGGGGGGGGGTGGGGGGGGGTGCCGGTGAAACAAATGGGACATTACAAAACTGCATACACACACGGGGAAGGATGTAAAAAAGCACAAGAGTGGCTTTATCCCATTATCCTCGATCATAAAAGAATAAATCAAGATCCATCAAATCAAATCAAATCAAATCTCTCTCTCTCTCTCTCTCTCACACTCGTCCTCTCTCTCTCCATCTCTCTCTCACTCTCTCTCTTCTCTCTCTTCTCTCTCTCTTCTCTCCCTCTCCTCTCATCTCTCTCTCTACTCTCTCTCTCTCTGTCAGTCTGTCAGTCTGCGTCTGTCTGTCTGCTGTCTGTCTGTCTGTCGGTCTGCTGTCTGTCTGTCCTGTCTTCTATCTATCTGTGTGTGATCACGTGGTGTTTGTGTACTCTCGTCTGTGTGTGTCTCTCTCTGCGCCAAGAAAAAAAATATATTAAAAAGCCAAAAATGAGAATAAGAAGCGTAATGATATGATTATGGATGATGATGATGATGATGATGATGATGATGATGAAGTGATGATGATATGTGCAGGTCTAACTTGCTGCTAGTGGGGTCAAAAAACGGACGTGGCCCTCGAACGAGCTGTCCTCCTGACCCAGAACAGAGAGTGTTGAGCGTTTCCCCCACCCCTCCCCCCGTGTACCTAGGTCAGAGGGCCCTTGGTCAGACGGGAATCCGCCACCGGCCAGAGATACCCTCCAGAAGAGAGGACAACCAAGCAACTGAGGTCAAGGTGAAGGTCGTCCTTGCAAACCAAGACACAAATTTCTGGGTTGTTATTTAGGAGTGCTAGTACTGTGTACGCCATGATGACAGAAGACTAGCGTATGTAGAACCTCTCTTGATGATGACCAATGTCACAGTGCCTGATGTAGTGGTGTTTCATGAAGGACTTACTTAAGGACGCAGAAGAAAAGATGCATACTGTGCACAACATATGAAAGTTAAATTCTTAAAACACAATGGATTGATGAAATTGCGTTTGCTTGTTCCAGTAACAAAATTGATATGATTTCACTCAGAACGATAGCAGACTGTATTTTTTATAGAAGATTAACAAGAGAAAAGAGAGTCCAGTGCCCCCTCCACCACTCTCACAACCCTTCCAACCCGGATCCCCCCCCCCCTCCTTCTCCCCCCCCCCCTTCCCTCCTCTCCCCCCCCCCTCCTCCCTCCACTGCCCCCTCCCTCCCTCCCCCTACCATTACCGAAGCCCCCCCTCACCCTCCCCCCTCACCTCCCTCCCTCCACTACCTCCCTCCCCCTACCATGTCCCCACGTCCTCCCCCCAAACCGCTCCCCCCCCCCCCCCCCCATCCCTATCCCCCTACCCTCACCCCCCTTTCCCACCCCCCCACATCCCAAAGTCCCCTCCTCCCTAACCCCTCCCCCCCCCTCCTCCCCCCCCCACCCCCCAACCTGTACCCTCCTCCCTATCTCCTACCCCTCCCCCCCTATCTCCTCTCCCCACCCCCTCTCCCACCCCCCAAACCAGTCCCCTCATCCCCCCCTCTCAATCCCCATCCCCAAACCCCTCCCCCCCCCCCCCTCCCCCTTGTCCCTCTTTTTTTCCCTCCCCCTAAATTATCTCCGGAAAAACATGAGAAGAAAGCGAGCACATCTCCTCAACTAGGAGGAATGGAAGTTAGGGCCTGATCCCCCTCACGATCTGCAGTCCTAACTGAAAACTTAATTTTGTTGTTTTCAAAACTTTTAAAAAAAAAAATTAATTACACTAAAAAATTTCCCAAAATTTTAAAAAGGGTTCCCTTTTTCAACAACTCTTCAGAATTTTGAACATAAAAGTACTTTAAAACGTTTTTGGTCCCCCCACAAAAACCCTTGTTTCAGTAGCTAAACAGCACATCCACATTTTACATAATTACGATGCTTCATTTCCATACATACGACCCTCTGGCTTCTCAGCGACTCAAACAATAAAAAAAAGAAATTTACTCTTTTAATAGCCTTTGGAGGGGATGTAAAATTTCCCTAAAAATGTGTCAAAAAAATCTTAAAAAAACAGTTGAGCAGTTCATCGCGTTAACTTAACCCTTCTCCTTTCATCAAAATTGAAATACCATAAGATTTCTAACCAAGCCCCCAAGATTTTACACCCATTTCTCAGTAAACATGAACGCTTGTTTTAAATTGGGCCCAGAATCGATTTTAAACCCCCGGAAATTGGCAGGGCCCAGGTCAATACTGGACCCTTCTTTTCTCTATCTAATAATAACAACCTACCTCTGCATATTCATTGTTTTTTGTCAAATATTTTTTTGATGATACATTAATTCAATGTAACAGCAGTGGCCAAAAAGCTCGTTAGTGATAGCAGCAGAAAGATAAACTTTTTTGAATAACAGAATTAATCATATGTCTCTAGTTCAACAAAACAAAATGTAGGTTTTAACCACTCGGCAAAAAAGACAGAAATTACATCCTCCCATGCGCCAACACTAATGTTCATCACAAAATGACAAACAAATAGCTAAAAACTTCAAAGCATTTTTAAAAATCAACAATTTTCTTAAAAAACACAAGTACACAATTATGACAACAAATGAATTTTCAAGAAATACCTGCACAATTCAGAATTTTTTGAGACCGGAGAACTTGTTGAGATCATTTCAAACAGCCTTAAAAAATTTCACTGGACAAGGGTGAGGAAAATCTGAAAAAGAAAATTTGTGAAAAATTTTATAAATAGGGACAATCCATCATAAATAAAATTCATCCACAAACGATAATGTATTTTGAAAAAACAAAATTCTTTTTTTCCGGTGTTGTTGTGGAAATGCCACCTAAATTTGGGAAAAGCTCGTGACAACTGCAATAAAAATCTTTACATATAAATTATTATATATATATATTATATTATATTATATATTATATATATATATATAAAAAATATAATATTATATAAATAATTATATTAAAAAATATATATTCAGGTAGACAATTATTAATTTTTTTTACCAAAAATTGATCTGAAAATTTCAGAATAAAAGGTTTCCTTCAAATTATCCCACGGTCACTTCTCCATTCTTTAAACAATATTTTCTTTTAAAGGAAGGCTTGGTCTGTGAAATTTTCATTTTGTTTTTTGTAAAACCTTTTAAATACTTGAAGAAAATTATACTTGAAGATAAAGTCCCTCCCCACAAGACAAATCGGCTTTTTACTAAAAATTTTTTTAAAATCTATTATTAGCCATGCTGATTGAATCAAGTTTGTCAGTAAATCTTTCATCATCTGGTAAACACTTGTGGCCCCTTTTCATCCTGGAAGTGGAGCACCCGGGCATCAGAAAGGCCCATTCAAAAAGAGCCCAAACTGGACAAGGATAATCTGCCTGTTTCTTCATATAAAGCCAAACCCTCATAGTCTGTTTTGCCAGATTGAATAATTGTACCCTCTAAAAACCCATTTGCTAGGAACACAGTAGTGTCCATTACATGTGGCCCTCAGAATTGCTCCCCTTTTCCCAAAGCTCTATCAAGGCAAGAAGTGAAGCCCTCCCGAAAATCTGGAAGTGTTTGTAGCTGTGGTATTACTTAGAAAGGAAAAGGCCAGCAATCATTTTGTGCCTGACCGATTCGTGAGGCCCCCAAATCTAGGGGCGTTTGTGTTCAGAAATCCGAATGCAAGAGGTTAAAGAAAAGATATTTAAAAACCTTACTAAAGTATAAATTTTGCCATATTTAATATCCCCAAATTTCAAAAAACCATACAAAAAAACAGGTACAAAAAATTTTATAGAAAAAAATCAGTGCCACATTGTAGTAGTTCTATTTCCTGTGCGGGTCCTTATCAGCTAAAATGACTTTAGCACTTTTATCTAGCCTTTTTTTTCATTCTTTCATATTCCCCATGATTTCACATCAATACATAAAACACATACAACAATTGTGTGTGTAGTAGTTCTTTTGCAATGCACCCCTCTCAATTAACTTTGATTTAAAGTAGCTTTACATTAGCTTTTTTTTTGCATTTGCAAAACTATCCACTGCTCTGAAGTAAATTCCCAAAAATTTTTTAAAAACGTTGAATTCCAATTGCTTTTTCTGCTATTTTCATAATTTACTGCTATTTTACTAATTTTTTTAGAAAAGTGTTGTGCCGAATTAATATTTTGTTTTTCCCTAGATTTACAGAAGTGGAATTTCCCAAAAATGTCAAAAGCATCTTTTGTTGTTGTTGTTGCCCTAAAGCATATTGAAAAACCTTCTTTGTACTAAGTTTAAAATGGTATTAAATCGACATAAGTTAAAATTTTAAACAAACTGGTCAATTTTGCCATGATATGAAGTTGAATATGCGGTGTTAAGAAATTTTAAATATAAATATGTTCCAAATCAATCAAAAGTGTGTGTGTGTGCCTACTTGATATCAAATATTTCTCCCCCTTCACAGATACTTTCCTTTAAAGGTTCCATCCCTTTAATTTTTTGCAGCGCTTGTAGTCCAGAAACAAATCTTTCATCCAATAAAGAAGCTGTAAATTTTTTATATGAAATTGTAACTTACTGGTGACCTGTGAAAAAAAAGTACAAGGCGAAAGTAAAAAATTGTAGACATACTGTTTTTCAATTTGTGAACATAAAATAAAAAAACACCTTTGAAATGAACTTGTTGGTTTAATGATAAGTTTTAAAAAAGGGGAAAAGGCAACAAGTTAACTGTGAGTTATAAATTGCAAACTGTCGGGATCTGCCCCAACTTTTAATACTCCCCTGTTTGGGGGGATGTGTTGCTATTCCATTTCGTGCCGGGGGGAAGCATTTAAAAAAAGGGAGGAGAAGAAACAAGGGAGGGGGAGGGGGAGGAGGGAATGGATACGGAGGAGGGGATGAATTGGAGCAGAAGGGGGTTTGGGGGAAGGGTTGGGGGGGGGAGAAGAGGGAAAGGGGGAAAAGAGAGAGGTTGGGGGAGAGAGAGTGGAGAGATAGAGGTTTGGGGGAGAGAGGGGGGAGAGGGTTGGAGGAGGGGGGGAGAGGGAGGAGGGGAGAAGAGAGAGGGAGAGAGAGAGGGGTTGGGGGAAGAGAGAGGGAGAGAGAGAGGGGAGGGGGGAGGGTTGGAGGGGGGGGGGGGGAGGGGGGGGGGAGGGGGAGAGGGGGGGGGGGGGGAGAGGGGTTTGGGGGGAGAGGGGGGAGGGGAGGGGGGGGGGGGGGGGGGGGGGGGGGAGGGGGGAGGGGGAGGAGAGAGGGGGGGGTTGTGGGGGAGGGGGGGAGGGTTGTGGGGGGGGGAGAAGGTTTTGGGGGGGGAGGGGAAATGGGGGGGATAGGGGAGGGGAGGGGGGTGAAGGGGGGGGGGGGGGTGAGGGAAGGGAGTAGAGGTTTTGTGTTTTTTTTGGCAATCCAGCCCACAGACTTGGCTTCAATCAACTGCTGGTGAAGGTGACCCAAAGTATTGGTTCCCTACTGTATATGGGTGATTTAAACTGCCTCATTGTAGGTACAGCATTAGAAAAAGCCAGGAGTTTGTTTCAGAAGAAAGACCTCCCTGTGGAAAAAAAGTTAGAATCGCATTTTTCCAAGGGGCATCCCATGCGTGTCGACACCCCAACATCAGCAAAGAGAAGTAAATAGCTGCAGAAAAAGACCACCCCACCTGCCTGGTGCAAGAAAAAAGATTCTTGGAAAAAAACCCCCGACATGTGCATACATGCAAAAACCCAGCTCTTCTGTTATCATTACATAAAATAAACTGCCCCCAAACATCCCAACTGCAAAGTTTCCATCTATGGCCCTATTTCCAGGTCCACGGAAGTTGCAAAAAAATTCACATAGTTCCACTAAAAACCCCAGCTGGAGATGGAAATAAAAATGGGTGATTTTTCCCCCATGTGAATGAATTGATGTCCCCCCTGAAGCCTTCTGAAAATTAAAAAGATGTCTTTAAAAAATGTAAAAATGTCATTGTTGACGAAGTGAAAAAGCTGTAAAATGGCCTTGTGCCCTTCATTACCGATGGCAATGCGAGGAAAAGGGTGCACCATTCAGGGTTGCTAAAAGGTTCGGGAAACAAACGATAGTGACCACGCACCTTTTCATGCAAAGATGTTGGATATTACTTTTTTGTTGAATTGCCATTTTCATGACTTTGACTGAATCTGTGTAAAAATTGTTGGGAGATGTAACAAGCATTTTGTAAACCCAAAAATTTAATATTGCAAAATGGAAAAAAATTATTTTTTCAAGCACCTTAAATGTAGACAAAGGGGGGAGAAATAAGTAGTTTTTGGTAATGATACAAAGCTGACAAAGCCTTTCAACCCTAAGAAGAAACATACCAAGATAAATGCTGTTCCCCAGTATTTTGTATGACTGAAAATGAGTTTTGTTTGAACACTTGGTCACTAGTTTTAGGGTGGTGGTAAGCAAATAAGTTTAACGACAACAGATGTATCAAACCTATGTTCTTTGAATCATATGAATGCATTTTTGAGTATTTGAGAAAATCACACTTTCGATGATTGCTCCCCTCCCGTAATTTTGCTGCCAAACAGAAATGTTATCTGTAAACTTTTCTAAATTGCAAACTATGTGCAATTCATTAGTTTTTCCCCCAGAAAAAAAGGAATTGGTTCGTCAGAGTAAAAAATTTTTAAAGTTTAAAAAAGTAATTTATGCAACCCTGCTTCAATTAAGTGAAAAAAATTTCGACAGAACAGCCAAACAGCTTGCAAAGAAGGAAAAATGGAAATACCGTCAGCTCAGTGCAGCCCCTACTTTCTCAACACGAATTAAATCTTCCCCCCCCTACAAAATTTTAAAAATAAAAAAACTTTGGGATGGTTTAAGTACACCCACCAAACATTAAACAAGTGAAAAAAAAATTGAAGCAATTTTCTTTTTGCAGAGCCCTTTTTTTGCAAAATTTTCCTGGACTAGTTAGCGACTTTTTTTTATTATTTTTATTTATTATATTATTTTATTATTATTATTATTATTTTATTATTATTATTTTATTACCCCCCCAGTGAAAGAAAAATGTCCGAAATGTATTCTAAAGATCTAAAAAAAAACACCTGTAACGGCAAGGCCTAACATTTTTTTTTCCTTTTTTTTTCTTTTTTTTCTTTTTTTAAAGGGGGTAGTTTTTTTTTTTTATATCTACTAAACTTTAAAAATTTTTTTTTATAACATTACCCAAAATTTTTTTTCTAAGTCATTGTAATGTTTGCTGTGTAAAACGCAGAAATTTTTAGCGGCAATAACAAAAACCCCCCTGTTACAAATCCCATATGTATTTGGGAAAAGAACAGGAATTACCCCCTATTTTAAAACAAAAAGTTTTTTTGTTTTCATGTAAAACATTTTATGTTTCCCATGTATAAATCTTTTTTTTTGTCAATCTAATGCTTCATGTATTGTAAATTTTAACCCCTTTAAGTCACAAATAGATTTTCCCGCGGGATTCGGGCGATCTGCCGTAAAAGCGCATGCCCCGAGCTGCGCCCAACTTTTCTCTTTTCCTGTATGCATGTGTATTGTTTACCATCAAAAACAGCTCAAAAGAAGTTTTTCCCTCT
The DNA here is from genome assembly GCA_030674155.1 of Stramonita haemastoma. NCBI lineage: Eukaryota > Metazoa > Mollusca > Gastropoda > Neogastropoda > Muricidae > Stramonita > Stramonita haemastoma. Next base: position 58,329,900 of record CM060331.1, read on the forward strand.
TTGCCTATTAAAACATCGTGTTAAAAATGTGTTGTTTCGTTTCTTGTTTGCATTAAATGCTCAAAGAAACCCTTTTACAAAAAAACCAGTGCAAGGAGGAACCCTTTTTTTTTAAAATCCAAAAAATAACCTCACGTGAAGATGACAAAGTGACGTCACTGACAACATTACATTGCGAACCAAAATGGGGACAAGGGGCGACACAGTGGTAGCAATGCAAGTTCTGCTCGCACTAGAAGCGACAAACTTCCCCCGAGGGGAATTTGGGGGGGGCAACGCGCAAATTGGAAGCGAAAAACCCCAAATGCTATGAACCTCCTGAAGAAGTTTGCTGTCCCCGGGTTTTCCCGAGATCGCGGGAAGTGTTTGTGGTCAAAGCGTACCGAGCACGAGCAGTCGAACTTCTAGAAGGCCAGGTGTAGTGAATCCGAGTTCTGCTAAGGTTTCTCAGTTAAAGGAGGTTGTTTGTTGTGTCGAAAAAAAAATACTTTGAGCTAATCTGGCTGTGCGTCCCCAAAACCCATGAGAAAGCATGCATACGCAAAGGGTTTCCCCCCCCTTACATTGTAGAGTGATGCAAAGCAGTGATAGGTTTAGTTTTTTACACGCACGATGCACCCCACCACTGGCGCGGCCCCCAACGGCACACGGGCGGGCGTGCCGTCACACACACCCCACAACACACACACACACACAACACACACAGCACCACAACACACAACACACACACACACACCTATCACTCTCTCCTCCTCTCTACTCACACACTCACACAGCACCCCACACACCACCCCCCCGCAACACACACAAAACACGCACACACACAAAACACACACACACAACACACACACACACACACACACAACACCAACACAAACACACAGAACATCTTGCGCACACGTTAAATCCTGTTCCGTTTTTGGTAAGAGGTAGGACCATCGTGTGCCTGTGGGAACAGTTTAAAAAGATTTCAAAAAACCCCATACACACGGGGAACGGGAAGTAGAAAAAAATTAGTGTTTAAATTCCTTTAAAATCCTTGATAAAAAAGAATAAAATAAAAAAACAAATTTAAAAAAATAAAATGAATAAACACCACATAAAACACAACATCCCATGTGGTACAATACATGAATTTGATGTAATGTATATATATGTAATGTGTACTGTATACATGTACAATCCACAAAACATGTACACACATTTTCAGATATTGTGTGTACTCTTCCTTTCTTCTCTGTGCCTGATTTTCTTCCTGGCTGAAATTTGCAGGAACTCTGCTCGTTTTTTCCCAATGACATATTCTTATTGCCCTGCAGAGCAGTTCATTTCATTGTACAATTGCACGCTAGGTATGTTTGGTGCATCTGTAACTCACAAAAGGGTGACTGAATGCAGATTGTTAATCTGTATACACTATAATTCAGGGAGTTAGGCCTGGCAGGTCGGCACTTGAAGTTGGCCTGGGAGATAGTAAAAGTAAAATCCCCAGCCTCAATTCTTTACACATGGCTGCCAAGATTAAAAATCTAAGACTTTTTCGTCATCAAAACACCTAGCAGGATTGAAGTCAAACATTTTTTTAACCCTTTGGCTATAGTGCATCTGTCACACTCACATGTAACATTTGATGTGTACAAAAATTACACACAAAACACACACCCCACAACACACAACACACACACACACACACACACCACACAACACACAAAACACACACATACCCACACACCCACACACACATACATAGTGACACAAGTGAGTCGAGTGACACACATACAGTACACATGTGCACACATGTCCCCCAGCGCAACATAAACGCACGCACGCACGCACGCACGGCAAGCGACACCACGCACGCACGCATCGAAACGCACGCACGCACGCACAACACACACACACACGCCAACCAACACGACACACACACACACAGAGTGACACACGGGTTTATTATGTAATTCTATAAAGAAAGTGCTTTGGACTTTTTGTAGAAACTTAAAGTTAAACTGATCAGTGGATGTTTTTTGAAATTAATTAATGCAACATTAAAAAGTTAACAGATTCCGAGAACTATTTAAAAGTATTTTTCTAAAAAGTAATATTAGATAGTGCCTTATCTTAGTCTTAGTTTTTGTAATTATAAATTCTATTAAAAGTATTATATAAAATTTTTTAAAATTTTTTTTCAAGTGTGGGGCCACACCTTGAATTCTGAGAAACAGAAATTATGTAACTTGTACTTGGTCTCATTTACTATCTTGTGTGAGCACATTAGTTTCCAGTGTCCCTTTTGTTCAAGTGTTTGTTATTCTTTATGCTGGGGGGATTGACAAAGAGAGTTACAAAGTGTGAAATACATGGTTTTTAATGGATACTGAAGAAAAGTTGTTGACATGGCATAGGTTATGCTACAAAGTACAATCCTTGGGCCCCCCCTTTTTTTCATTTGTTCATATTGTAAATGTAAAATTTTTCCCAAGGCAGTTTGCCGTGGATGAAATAGAGCTGGGTGGGGCCTATGTTCTGTCCCAATATGCTGATTGCCATCCTGGTATGTTGTGTCATACATTTCCAAACCCGCTTCACCTGTTTTACCTATAAGTTAATACCTGCTAAGTTACATAGTTATGATGGAAATGTCCGTTAAGTGGTGCAAGATATCATACCAGGTGTTTGTAAAGTTTTTTTAAAAAACAGAAGATTAGTTTATTGTAATTTTATAGAGGGGGGATTAATCAATCCGGGCAAATCCAGGTTAGGGACTAGAAAAGTAAAGAGGGTTAATTCAGAATGTTGTTGAAACAGCTCTTTCAGAGAATCTTTCCAGCATGCTGTCGACAAGGTCATACCAAACATCAACGGGAACTGGAATGGAGAACTGTTGGGGAGCCTGGCTGCTTACAAGTGAGTAGAATAAATTTATATAAGATATTTTTTTTGTTGTGCATTAATTAATATATGCTGTAAATTTTGTTTTGTAATGTTTGTTGTGATGTTTTGTGGGAATGTTCTGTGCATACTTCGTACTTTTATGTATATCTGTATGGTTACAGCTGTGCTTTGCTTTCTTTAATGTTGTGGTATAGGTGTGTTGTGGTGGGTGGGGGTGTTGGGGGTGTTGTGGTGTGGTGTGGTGTGGTGTAGGGTGTGGGTGGTGTGGTGTGTGTGTGTGTGTGTGTGTGTGGTTTGTATTTTGGGGGTATGGTGTGGTGTTGTGTGTGTGTGTGTGTGTGTGTGTGGTGTGGTTGTGTGTGTGTGTGTGTTCGTGTGGGGTGTGTGTGTTTTGTGTGTGTGTTCATGTATGTGGGTGTGTGTTTTTTGTGCCGCGCGTTGCGTGTGTGCGCGCGTGCTTGCGTGTGTGAGTGCATGCGTGCGTGGGTGCATGTTTTAAATTTTTTTTTTTGTATCCTTTTATTTTTAGATAATGAAATTAGCACTCATTTTGCTTTTTTTTTTTTTTTTTAACATCCCATCCTTATGTAGCATTTTGTACATTTTTTCATCCATACCCACCGGCACACAAATGGCCCTCACTTCTTTCAAAAAAACTGAACAGGATTAAACATGTGTGCAGGATGTACTCTGTGTGTTTTGACATGAGATCCTGGTTTAATTATAGTCTTATGCGAAGGACTTTTTTTAGGGGAGTGGAGTTTGGCACTCATGTTAACTCTGGGTAAAATATCCCCTGTGTGTGGATGTGTGTGTGTTGTGTGGTGTGTTGTGTCTGATGTCTGTGTCTGTGTGTTAGTGTGTGTGTCACTGTGTGTGTCACTGTGTGTGTACCTATGAAATGTCACTCTGTCACATCTGTGTTTTTGGTGTGTGTGTGTGTGTGTGTGTGTGTGTGTTGTGTGTGTGTGTAGGTGTGTGAGTGTTTGTTGTGTGTGTTGTGTGTGTGTGCGTGTGCGTGCGTGCGTGCATGCATGGGTGCACTGATGCCATTAAACTGATATTGATAAGTGCATGCATCATGCATGTGTCTGTATTTTTTTTTCTACTTATTTTATTTTATTTTTTAACCAGATATGCATGATTTCATTTCACTATCTAATACAACACATATTTCTGTATAATATTATCAATTTACAAACCTGTGAATAACATTTACTGGCAGGCTATTCTTCTGTGGTGCTGTAGAGCTTGCTGTCCTTTCTTTTAAATCTTTTATTTTGCTACTCACACATGTCATAGTTTTATAAATATGAGACTTGTTTTGGTGTTGTTTCAATGCTATCATTAAAACTGCCCTCTCATAGAGTTATCAAGTCAAGTCAAGTCAAAATTTTTATTTCCAGATGGTACTTTGAGTTAAGCAATAAAATTTTTTTTATTTCATCAAGCCATCTATCTAGCAAAAAACAACAAAAACAACAACAAAACCCCAAACAAAACAACAAAACAACAAAAACGAGCCCCTAAAAGACTACTTAACAAAATGATATATCCAATCCATAACACTCAAACCAACCAAAAACTTCAAACTGACAACTCACCCATAATGACAATGATAGCGTAGATGAGTTGTCTAGAGGTAAAGCATGCATAGACAGCAAGAAATTGTGGGTTTGATTTCTATCAGAAACTAAACTCCCCCCCCTCCCATCGTTTAGGTAGCCACATTCTGACTTCGGGGATTTCATGTTTTTGTTTGTTTTTCATTTAAAGTCTGTTCACTCTAGGTGATATTTGACTTAAATAAGCATTAGAAGTAGCTAAAACAAACCCAACAAATTAAACAAATAAATTCAAAAGAAAACTATAACAGAACAATAGCAGACCGAGAAATAACTTTAGCAATATCAACAATTTCTGGTCTACGAGTGAGTAAACCCACAGATTCCCTTTTCAGATAGATCTATACAGATTTTTTGTATAATGATGTCAAGATAGGGCAATCAAAAGAATGTGTTCACAAGATAAAGGGTGAGAACAAGCACAACCACATTTTGGGAATACTTGGTTTTCCATGAGTTTTAAACGCAGCTTATATATATTAAATTTTAAGTGTGTCTTGGGCAAGACCCCAGCTCAGAATTTTCTCATAGATATTTTATTTTTATTTATTTATTTTTTTTTTATATTCTTTTATATCAAGGATAATGGGATAAGCGCTCATGTGCTTTTTTTTCATCCAGTCCCTGTGTGTATGCAGTTGTGTAAATATTGTCATCTGTTCCACCGGCACACAATGGCCTACTCTTACGAAAAGCGGAACAGGATTTAACATGTGTGCAAGATGTTCTGCGTGCGTTCACACACGGGGCCCGGGTCGTCAAATTGTGAGCGCAATGTTCTGACCACTAGGCTATCCCCGTCCCCCAGATAGATAGATAGGATGAATGTATATATATATATATATGCTTCACTAATGTCCTGTGTGTGATGTCAGGATTGACCACTGGGACATGGAGAGGGAGAAGATTGTGCTGCTGACGGCCAGTTCCATGTTCACAGTCAAGTTCAACTTCATCACACAGACCCTGCTGGAGTATCGCCGCATCATGCTGCACATCATCGACACCATCCTCGTCGGGGATTTCAAGTACCCCCCCAACTCTGTCATGTTGTAAGTTTTGATTTCGTTCTCTCAGACTCTGTCATGTTGTAAGTTTTGATTTTGTTTCTCTCGACTCTGTCATGTTGTAAGTTTTGATTTTGTTTTCTCTCGACTCTGTCATGTCACGGCTTCTCATAGCGGTCTCTTTAGTTCCCCGCTCAAAGTTCATGACCCGCAGCTGGCAGGGCGTGGATATAAATAAACGGGGCAAAAGGAAAGACGGCATTAGCCGCTTGCACTATAGCCGTGTTCAGCTGTAAATTACCTTTGCTTCTTTCATGCATTGTTTCGCACAATGAATCGTCCAAAAAAACCCAAACAAAGCTATCTTTAAAATGAGCTTTGAACAAGCTTTCTTTTGACACCAAACTCCATATACTTTCTTTCATACTGTTTGACGTGACAGCAGTCAAAACATAGATAAAGGTAAACAGTATACGGTCTGGCAGAAACACAATCACAAAAATCAGACATTCTTAACTCTCTCTCTACAAAAGCAGACATTTATAATATACAAACAATGAACAGAGAGAAAACATGGAACATGTCTGCAAAACAAACAAAAAATAACAACAACAATAACAACAAACACACACATAACAGATGACAAAATTGACAAAACTGCATACACACTGAGACTGTATGTAATAAAAACATATGAGTGCTTGTTCCATAATCGTCAAAATAAAAGCATAAACCAAAATAACTTCACACATACATACACACACACACACACACCACACACACACACACACACATGTGCGCGCCCACGCAGGCACACACATACACACTCGTGCATACCCACACACGCGCACACACACATACGCACACGTGCACACACACACACACACACACACACACACACACACACACACACCACACACACACACACACACACACACACACACACACAGATGCTCGCATGCACGCAAAGCACACTAACACATGCACATGTGTTAAAGTTTGTGTTGTAGCTGTTTTGTGGTGTGTTATTTTGGCCATTGATTTAAAACTCAGCAAACCTAAAATAATAAGATTGGTGAAACCAGACATAAGATTGATAATTCCAGACCTCATATATTAGTTATCAGATATATATCAGTTTAAAAGTTTAAATTTTTGTTCTTTTGATAGATCCTGACAAAGAATTTTTTTTTTGAACAGGTGTATGTATTTTTGTGCATTTTTCTTTAATTGAGCCAGTGAAAACTAAACCTAAACATTTTTAACACACTGACATGTAGCCCAAAACAGCTAACCCACAAAAAGGATTAAAATTTTTTTTTTTTTACATAGTACTTTTTTTTGTTTGTTTTTGTTTTCTAGGCAGTAAGTTTTCTCAGCCTCAAGAATAAGTTTTGAAGTCAAATATTTCCAAGTTTCCAGAAAAATCAGTTAACTCATTTTGTACCAGCATCTTTATTGAGAGGCTCTCTCATTGGTGCCCCCAAACAGAATTAAAAACCTGTATTACGTCACTCCTGATCAGTTAACAGTGAAAGGAAAAGAACTCGCTGTCAAAGGAAATAGTTGATCTGACAGCTTGTGTATTTTTTCTTTGATTGGAGGCTGTTAACTTTTTTAAAAGAAAAATCTGAAATGTGCAGACAGGGACAGTGATACTGTTTTTGTGCTGCCTTCAGCTTAAAACCCTGGAGGTCACCCACAAAATGCTCTCTGACTCGCTCATGACACACCTAGCAATCATCATGAGATCATCGTACACACTGAATGAGAAGTTGACATGCATTACCGTTTTCAAGTACCTAGCCAAACAAAGCAGCCATAGATTCGTGACTTAAGAGGATTTTTTTCTCCTTCAAAGAGACTGCAAGCTGTTACATTAAGAGCTTGCCATGGCTGAAGACAGTCTTATCATAACATTTGAAAGCATGAAAACATTTTGATGTAGGCCTGGGCACTTGGATTATGTCAGTAACTGACAAAGCTTTTGGCCTGGGCCAAACAACGATTCATAACAATATGTGTGTGTGTGTTGTTCAGTGATCTACAGCATGCCAAACGATTCATAACAATGTGTGTGTGTGTTGTTCAGTGATCTACAGCATGCCAAACAACGATTCATAATGTGTGTGTGTGTTGTTCAGTGTTCTACAGCATGCCAAACAACGATTCATAACAATGTGTGTGTGTGTGTTGTTCAGTGATCTACAGCATGCCAAACAACGATTCATAACAATGTGTGTGTGTTGTTCAGTGATCTACAGCATGCCAAACAACGATTCATAACAATGTGTGTGTGTTGTTCAGTGATCTACAGCATGCCAAACAACGATTCATAACAATGTGTGTGTGTTGTTCAGTGATCGTCAGCACGGAGGGATTCAGATCCGCTGGGCCCAAGGCACGGAGTTGTCGTTTGGACAGAAGTGGAACCCCTGGTGTTCGGATATCCCCTGGGTCACCCTCGCCCACCATCCTGTCATCTACAACCCCAAAGAGAACGAGACCGCCACTTTCAATGTCGACGAGTTCTACGAGTCTCTTCTTCAGGCTGCCTCCAAAGTATTTGAAACCCGGCGACCTAACGAGAAGGTAAGACGAGACTGTTTGATTTCTGGGTTATTTGTCATGGGTTTGCCGCCGCTGTAGTCTAGTGGTTAGGGCGTTGGACTCATTATCTAAAGGTTGTGGGTTCGATCCCAGCTATCGGCTATGGCGTTGTGCCCTTGGAAAAGGCACTTTATGGCTATTTTCTCACCCCACCCAGGTGTAAAAGGGGTACCAACCTTGTGTTGGGGGTTAACCCTGCGATAGACTGGCGTCCTATCCAGGGGGGAGTCTATGACTCTCAGTCGCTTAACGCCACAGAAACCGGGATAAGCACTGGCCTGACGAGCCTTAGGCTCGGGACAGACTTTAACTTTTGTCATGGGTTTATCATGGCTTGACCCTGGCAAAATTCTGTAGAAGAAAGCCACTCTGATAGGGAAACAAAAACAGTTGCAGAAAGGAAAAAGAAAAAAAAATAATGGGTAGGCGCTGCACTTGTGGCGATGCGCTCTCCCCGGGGAGAGTAGCCCGAATTTCATGCAGAGAAATCTGCTGTGACATAAAGTAGTATAAATAAGTAAATAAATAAATTAATTAATTTAAAAAAAAAGAAATTTCTTGTAAAGGGCTTGTATGGTCTGTAAAGAGTTTTAAGAGATTATGATATTTTCCTAATCTTCATTTTAAGGCTACAAAAGTGATGACAAATGAGATGAGTGCTTTGCTGTCCATGATTTTAATTGTTAACGTGCCATGTGCATTTTTCGAAGAACATAAGCTGAAGGCCTACTGGCACTGATAGGGTTAATGAGTATGATAATTTGGGTAGTTTTAGAGGTTTGATATTCTTTTTTTTTTGGTTTGTATTTTTTTGTTAGGTTTGATATTCTATATCGTTGTCATGTGGGTTTTCACAGAGTGCATGGTTTGGATGATTTCAGATCAATGTTGTGGAAACTCCCATCACCATAGAGAGCTACCTCAGCGTTCCCTCCTTGGTCTATAACCAGAGTGCCATGGGGTTTTTCCGCGACCGCAACGGAATGTGTTTTCTGAGACCAGCGTCTGGAGCAAAAGACTTGACATGCGTGAAATGGTCTGTTTAGCTGCCATAGCCCTGTTGTTTTCCGTGTTTGTGTATTTATTTCTTTGTTTTTTTTCACTGTGATCACTTTGTGGAGATCTGTTGGGATTTTAGAGAAGCTGTTAGACGAGATGCAACTTGAATCGGTAAATCGTAAAGTTTCAAAATCCGCCATTTCCAGGGTATTATTTGCTCAAATGTTTTGAAACGGTTTATTTGTTACACTTAAAATATCAAAAGTCTTTTTCTTTGTCAATGGACGTTGTCAGTTTGGAATTGAAATAGTTGCATTTGTTTTCTTTAAAAAGCTGATAGTTACTTTTTAGATGTTTAGCTAATCATGACATCATTCTATTATTGTGTCAAAAACCGCCTCAATACTTTCAGTATTTTGAAGATTCTGATCTCTTAGCTTGTATTCAATTTTTGTTGATTGGTTCTGTTGATGGCTAAGGCACTTTCATTCATGGAAAAAATTCGTGTTGAATTACTGAATTTTTTTTTTTTAATACGAAAATGCAAGTGTTTATCAATCTGTTGCAAAATTTGCTCACAATCTTAGACCATATATTTTGCTAAAGTTTTCATTTTTAAGGGGTAGGGGGAATGCCTGTCACCAGTACAAAGCAAAACCTTGTGTTATTATGAACTTCAAAAGAGAATACTTCATAATGTAGTCACATACATACTTGAAAGCTCAACTGTTCTCAATTGCCACTATTTTCACAGGTTTAGGATTTTATGTTTTGCCTTCATTGTCACTCTCAAAGTCTTCAATTTGCATGTCAGAAGTAACACACTGAGGACTTTAAGAGTTAAATAAAGAAGAAGGGGAAAAAAAGGCAAACCCTCGCTTGAAACCAGATCAGCAACATGGCAGGAGGGAGATTGTGTTTTTCGTTTGCTTTTTTCGTGACATCAGACTTGTCCCATTTCAGTTTTCGGGGTGTGGTAGCAGTGCAGAATTTCAGCAGGAGGGGAGAGGAGGAGGGTATAGGGAAGGTGGTGGGGGGTGGAAGGGAAAGAGGGTGTCGGTGAATTTAGTTCCTTGTATAAATTTCCTTTCTTGCTGCAAATGTTCAGCTTGTGACTGGTCACATGGGTTGCCTCAGTGTGTGTGATTTTTTTGGGTCTTTTTTTTCTGTTTGCTGTTATATTGTGTAGGTGGCTTTTGTGTGTGTGTGTGTATGTATAGTGTGTGTGTATGTATATATATATATATATATATATATATATAGCCGCTGTAGTCTAGTGGTTAGGGTGTTGGACTCGTAATCTAAAGGTTGCGGGTTCAATCCCAGCTTTCGGCTATGGTGTTGTGCCCTTGGAAAAGGCGCTTTACGGCTATTTTCTCACCCCACCCAGGTGTAAAAGGGGTACCAACCTTGTGTTGGGGGTTAACCCTGGGATAGACTGGCGTCCTATCCAGGGGGGAGTCTATGACTCTCTGTCGCTTAACGCCACAGAAGCTGGGATTAGCACCGGCCTGATGAGCCTTAGGCTGGGGACAGACTTTTAACTATATATATATATATATATATATATATATATATATTATATATATATATATATATATAGTATGTGTGTGTGTGTGTGTGTGTGTGGTGTGTGTGTGTGTGTGTGTGTGTCTGTCTCTGTCTGTCTCTGTCTGTCTGTCTCTGTCTCTATATATATAGCTCTTTGGGAAGCAAAATAAATCTTATGATGTTGCTTCTATGTCCCTTTTTTAAGATCCGGATGTGAATACCAGATTTTGTACAATGGGAAGTGAAAAAAAAACCCTTTTGATTGTGAAGGATATATACAAGATTCTTTTTTGTTTTCATTTTGATAAAATGTTTGAAAATTTGTTGATGGTGGTTTTTATCAAAAAGAATGTTTGACAATGCGACATTGTCATTCATTGTTCAGGTGTTAATGTGCTTTTTTGTTGTTGTTTTTGTTTGTTTTGATGTTGATGGTGTTTTATAACAACAGATAGCCAGAGTTTTTCTAAGTTAAGCTATGAATATTAATGAATTTTTTTTTCTTTTTCTTTTTAAGATTAAAGTGTTTGAAAATTTGACAGTACTGTTTTTTGTTGTTGTTTGCTTGTTTCTTTCTGTAATTTGTTGTTGTTTGTTATTTGCTTTTTATGATGTTACATTAAACAATAAGCTAGAGAGAGGGTGGTTTTTTTTATATATATAAGGGAGACAACCTGCATAATTTGCTTTGTTGATGCATGAATTTGATGAAACATTGAACATGACAATGCTCAGAAAAGATGAGGTGCTGATTGAAGCAAAGGCATGTTTTTGATCATTCCAGTCCCATAATCATGTATTTTATGATGATCATAATCATGTAAGATAATCATAATCGTTTGTAAAATGATGTGGGATTCAGAGCAGACATCATCATTTATAGAATTATGTGACAGAACAGAGCTGGCATAATCAGTGATAAAGATTAGATGAATGGAGCCGACATAGTTAGTTATAGAATCAGGTAGGTGAAAACCCCCCCAGACATAATCATATGATTAGGAGGGATATTAGAGCAGACATACCTGGTTATAAAACTAGGTGGGATGATAGAGCAGACATAATTAGATGAGGTATTAGAGCAGGTATAATTAGTTATAGAATTAGGCGGAATATTAGAGCGCACATCAATTATTTGAGTATACATAATTATCAATAAAACTAGGTGGAATATTAGAGCAGACACAAAGAGGGAAAAAAAATTAGGTGGGAGTATTAGAACAGACACAATAACTTATAAAATCAATAGGGATATCAGAGAAGACATAAATGGTTGTAAAACTGGGTGAGAGATTAGAGTAGAAGAGATCATTTTTATTGCTCATTTGTTGTGTTTTTGGTTTGGAAGTCACTTTTAAACTGTTGCTAGAGAGGGAGCTAATGAAAATGAATGGCAGATTGCAAAACCGTCTGTGTGTTGCTCTGTTGTAGGTGTGAAAGAGTGGCGAGCGAATCTGTGTCCTTAGCCAGTGCTGATGGCTACTAAGAAACTTGCTTTAAAGCATTTTGTCTTTGTTAGTGTTGTTTTAGGAAATCTATTGGAGTCAGTCAGTGTTGTAAAAGGAGATCATCATTTCAAGATGAGAGATTATGTGTGTGCACATTGTGTGTGTACCTAAGATCGTGCATGTATGTCTGAGTGAATGGGTGCACATAAAATTTGAATGTAAAAACTTTTCAGATTTTTAGAAGAATTTATCATTTTCTGCAGATTTTTGTTTCTGAAATCCTACAGAAAAAAACATCTGGTAAGGTTTTGATTTTGCGAATGGTGATATAGTTTGTGTTCTGGTTAATTGTGAGAAACAGTGATTTGTGAACAAAACAAAGGGGTGTGAAATAAATCTGTAAGCTTGGAGCATAATTACAGCAAGTGAATGGGTAACGATTATTTCTCGTGTTTGTACGTCTTTCCCCTTATTTTTGCCATACACGCTTTCACAGCAAAGTGTCTTTTCCATATTGTCACCAAGAAGTGGTGGTTTCCATCCAACTTTTCCTTGGATTGATTGTTGAATTTGAGAAAGTAAATGCCTTTCCTGTTTTCTCATTCCCCATTTTACTTGTTACGCATTTTTCAACTTTTTTTTTTATGTGTTGTTTTTCATATGTAAAACCTGGCTGGTCACATGAATTTCTTGTGTTTTTTTAAGAACATCGTGTGAGTTGTGAAAAAAAAATGTTTGGAAAATTTGGTGTGTGTGTGTGTGTGTTTGTGTGTGTGTGTTATGTGTGTGTGTGTGTGTGTTTGTGTTTGTGTGTGTGCGTGCGTGTGTGTTTTTGTGTGAGCGCGTACTTGTGTGTGTGTGAGAGAGGGATTGTGTGTGTGCGTGCTCATGTTTTTGTGTGTGTGCGTATGTGTGTGTGCGAGAGAGAGAGATTATGTGTGTGCACATTGTGTGTGCACCTAAGATTGTGCATGCATGTCTGAGTGAATGGGTGCACATGTTGTTTTGTTTTTGTTTTCCTTGACTCAGAAAGAGCAAGCTGGCAAATAAAGTGAGCAGAATGGACAGCATATTTATTGAAACTACAGCAATGATTGGAGTGTGGTGATGAATTTTGGAATTGTGAGTGAAATTGCATTTTGATTACCATGGTTAGCATTGTGTTTTACTTTGTTTACATGGGGAGGGGATAGCTCAGTGGTCACAGCACTCTCCCCAAGCTAAGGTTAAGCAGCATTGAGCGTGGTTACCAAGGGGATGGGTGATCGTTAACACACCTTGGCTTCAATACAGTTCCCCAGTTCACCCAGCTGTAAAAGGGTACCTGCCCTATTAAGGGTCAGGGAAGGTAAAGCAACGAGGAGAGGAGATGGGCTCCACCCTCAAAATGCTGGCCCCTGGAGAAGCTGAGGTCTCTGATATCTCATTCACCTGTGACCGCATAAGTTATGGGACACCTTTACCTTTTACCTTTTACTTGATTAATTAAGATTAAACTAAGCATCACAAGTTGAATTAATCTTTGTCTCAGCCGTAATTTAGACACAAATTTTACACCTGACAAAACTTCTTTAAAAAAAAAAATCATACTTTTAAAATATGTACTAAAACAGGGAAAAGTTAGAGAGAAATATTACTGCAACATGTAATGAAAAAGATACGGATGGCATATTTGTAAGCCTAACTCGAAAGAAATGTTTGGGTAACACTTTGTCGCTTTCCCTAGTCATTGTACTTGGATATTAGGCATGAGGAGTTTGTTCCTTTCGGACTGAGAAAGCTTTAATGATGTGTTTGTCCCTTAAGCATTCCAAGGGTTTTTATTCATTTGAAAATACACCAGGTGTAAAAAAACAACCCCAAACAACCCCCAAAACAAACAGTCCCCCCCCCCCCCCCCCAATAAAAGGAACCAACTAATGCCAACACCTTTTGCCTTCTCCCTTTTTTTTTTTTTTTTTTTTACAAACCACTGATTAGCATTATGAAATCAGAATGCTGTGTGAAGTTCTTTGTGTATATCAAATTTTGAGGTGAAATCTTTTTGGAAATCTAGTGAAGAGTTTCTTGATTAATTTTTGGCAATGTACTGGAATAGACTGGCTGTGCATTCACATTCACTTGTGCACACACACTCACAACCAAAGTTCTGCACATATATGTTCTCTCTTCTAC
>CM060331.1:58346706-58351706 GCA_030674155.1 Stramonita haemastoma
TTACAATGTCCACCTGCCTAACAAAAAAACCTCTGGGTTCGATTCGCAGCCTCGCCCTTTCTTCCCAGTTTGACATAAAAAATGAACTGAATGTCAAAGTCCTTGAGATGAGACTATAAATGGAGGCCCTGTGTGCAAACGCATGCAGAATATCTTGGGCATATGTTAAAAACGTGTTCCGCCTTTCAGAAGAGTGGGCCATTTAATGCCAGTAGGAATCAGTGGATAACCATATTTTTTTTTTAATCAAAAAAAGGTATGCACACTGATGTCATGTTTAGGCATCATTCTGAAGTTGAAATGTGGCCGCCTTAATGGTAGTGGAAAAAACGATCACATATTATGTAAAAATTACACCATTGGTAAACCTCATAGCTCTAACTGAGGAGCCGCCCTCACACACACGCACACACACACACACACACACACACACAAAATTCTGTCGGTTAAAAGCTTGAAGTGATGACTTATATATATATATATATATATATATATATATATATATTTTATATATATATATATATATATATATATATATATATATATATATATATATATAATTATATATATATATATATATATATATAAGCTCCCATAAATATATGCAATTTCTGTTTTTGGTTGAAAAGAAAAGCTGAACACATCAACTGACTTAAAACTGAACTAAATAATGATTTGTGTTCTTTAGTAGCTTGAAGTGAATCTGTGATGATAAATGAAGTAGGCTCCAGTGAATATGGTGTAGTTTTTGTGGTAGAACAACCTGGAAAGGAAATGGACTAAACACAGAGGACCTAGTCTGCTTATTGCTAGTTTGAAAGCTACTTTTTGCTTTTAACAAGGAAGTTGTGAAGTTACATGATAGTGCATATACAATTACATTGTTGACACGAATGAATGTATTACATTTTTTTTCTTCTTTTTTTTGGTATAGAAATCAGTTTGAAGTTGGAATAAATGTTTTTGAGGTGCTCTGGTGTGTGCTTTCTTACTGTTATTTGCAGTTCATTTATTGATTTTCTGTGACTCAGAAATTCAACAGAAACATTACTTGTCACACACACATACACACACACACACACACACACACACACACACACAAGAGACAGTCGCGTAAAGAAATTAAGTAATTAACACTGAGTATGTCCACTTTGGAATGTACGCTACCTGATTAAAAGCTTTAGAAACCAACTTACAGCAACGCACCTTAGAAAGAAGGGTCAACACTTTCAATGCACAAGGTGGTGTGTTCCTTAGCCTAACACCTTGGGGGTCACCCAGGAGGTACAGGTTGTTTCTCTCACCTGGAAATCATGCTCAAGTCAGATGTGCTGGGCCTGACTTGTCAGGTGCATAACAGCACATACAGCTGTCAGTTTCCCCCAGTTTCAACTCCTCTCAGCTGCTAATTCGCCCATCCCATCCCAGCCCAGCTTTGGCCAGCTGGTGCTATTTATAGCAGAAGGTGACCACACTTGGACTAGGTATAAGGAAGGAGCGCGCTATATTTAGCACTCTTGACTAGGCCTTACTGAGTGATGTTGGATTTGTGCACTGTGCAGCGCATTTTTGCTCCTATGAGATTTATAGTTGCTGTCTGAGCATTCGATAAAGATCACCTGGGAATCACCGTGAAAGCGTAAGCACATCTTAGATGAAAAGATCGGTGGTCTAGAGGTAACGCACCTGCCTGGAAAGTGAAAAGTCCGGGTCAGAAGTGTGCGGTGGTTTGAATCCCGTTTGGCCTGAAACTTCTCCCTCATTCATTAGACGATGAGTGGTGGTCTGGGTGCTAGTCTTTTAGACTAGACGATAAACCAAAGTCCCGTGCGCTACACAAAATTCTTTAGTGCACATAAAATAACCCACGGCAACAAGAGGGTTGTCCCTGGCAAAATAATGTAGAAAAAAGCCACTCTGATAGGGAAACAAATACAGTTGTAGACAGGAAAAGAAGAAGAAAAAAGTGGGCGATGGCTTCACTTGTGGCGACGCACTCTCTCCCCCCGGGGAGAGCAGCTCGAATGTCATGCAGAGAAATCTGCCGTGACTTAAAGTGGTGTAACTGTAAATGCATGGGATTGTAAAAAATAGTATGGCTCAACAGGCAGCCATACTCTGACATGAGAAATTCTCAACTTGATTGCAGAATGAAAGTTGCTATGTTTTTTTTGCATGTTATGGGTGAAGACAATCTCCTCAAAATATTACAACAGATAAGTTTTAAATGTAAACATTCACACTTTTTTAATTTTATTTTTACGTTAATCATCAATAGTTACTGTCAAGATGGCACGTGCTTTGTTTGAAACTCATTATTTTTTGTTGTGCAAAATGTTACGAACAAACAAACAAAAAAAAAGTGATTTTGGGTCAATGAAAAAGTTTTGTGATAAAAGTAAAAAAAAAAAGAAAAGATATTGTTCAGTTTTATTGAATAATGTGTTGCTTGCAGAAATCTTGAGTTGTTGAGTGCTCTTTAATTTTCATGACAATAAACATGAAAGAAATATCATGAGTCAGTTTGCATTATTTAGCCGTTATGTGTCTTGTGCCGTTTCACTTTTGTATTTTGTTTTTATGTTTTTCATTTTGTTCTTCATTTTTAAAGCATTCAACTTATAGATTAAAAATAAAAGAGAGAGAGAGAGAGAGAGAGAGAGAGAGAGAGAGAGAGAGAGAGAGAGAGAGAGAGTTTTTAATAGACATTCATTATAACCCCCCCCCCCCCCCAACCCCCCTCCCCCCCACAAACAAACCCCTGATAAAAAGAAGAAAAAAAGAAACAAAAACCAAAAGACCATCTCCTACCCCCCCCCCCCCCCCCCCCCACACACACACACACACATATCAAGCAAACTGAAATACTATTTTGGAAGCAGTGAAAGTTTTATTGCAATAAAAACATATCAAAACATTGCATAATATAACAAGAGTATGAGAAATCTGATTAACAGTACAGCACAATAAAATGTCTTCTCTGGAAATAAAAAGTTTGAAAAAAATCTGATTAATAATAAACACACAAAAAAGTAAATAAGTAGCACCCAGACCACCATTCAAGGTCATGTGGATTGGTGGGGAAAGCTCGGGTTGAAACTACAGCATCTAGCTCTCCAGATGAGTGTGTTTGTCTCTAGGACTACCGTCCAATCCAATCCAATCCAATCCAAAGATGTTGCTTAGAGCCCCGCTGACCGCACAGGCCATATCGGGGCTGTCACCTCGTCACATTTTTCAAACTCGTATTAAAAGTGTGCAACTATATATATATACAGATGTGGGATAGTTTTGTGGTAAGGATCATTCTTTTCGCTGAATCAGGCTCAGGTGTGGGCTCTAGGTTGAGCCTCTGTCCTCCTCAGAGGCTCCTGTATGCATTATCTATCCATCTTGCTCAAGACATTCAGCATACTCTACACAGCACCTTGGGTGGACACGGCCAGACAGTGAGGTTGTGTCCCCTGAAAAAAGGACGCTGCGTGACTTCTTCCTTCCACTGTGAAGGCGAAGTGTATGCAATGGAGGGTTTTCAACAACCACACAAGGAAACAGAGCATTGCACAATTCGCAGGTGTGTCTCGATTTAGTAACACAACGCTGCGACAGGGCTCTGATCACATGGGAGGTAATCTACTTACCACCCCATCACATCCACCACCAGCCAACTTGTACCGCGTCGTCACGAGGTACACTACATGACCAGCATATCTGATGCTCGAAGCCAGTAGCCCCTAACGATTGCCACCAAGTCTGGTGACAATCCCACTTGGGTATAATACAATCCCAGTTCTGACACCATTTGTAACAGAGCGGAGATCTTTGATCTCCTGTCTCTGAACAGCACCTCAGGTAGGTGGGCACAGCCAGACAGTTAGGATGTGGCCTCTAAACAGAGGCTGCATAAATTCTACATTTCACAGTAAAATGCGATGGATCGAGGGTTTTCACTGAACCACCACCCAAGGAAACAGGGCATTGTACAATTCGCCAGTGTGTCTCGATTCAGAAACCCCATAGGGCCCTCATCGCATGGGAGGTGATCTATTTACAACCCCATCACATAAAGATATCACAGGACCGCATCTGCAAAGACTTACCCCACTATCTCGTAAACTCAATCCAATCAAATCCAATCATGTTTATAGCCCCCACCAACCACACAGGCCATATAGGGGCTGTCACCTTGTCAATCTCGTAAGTTATCATCATTTTACCATCACAACTAAAACACCATAGCTACTAAGATTCCATCCTGTGACATGGAACATTACCACTGAAATTCCATCTCTTGGCATTCTTAGTCTAGACAGTTGCCTGCTAACATTTTAAATGGTTAATTTTTTAGATCAACTTCTAGTTGATTACATTCAAAATACTGATGGATACGTGCCTAAAGCAAATAAAGGAAAGGTAAGGTAAAAGATAAAGGTGTCCCATGACCTATGAGATTCATTGGGGAGCGAGGCATCAGAGACCTCAGCTTCTCTAGGGGCCGGCATATTGAGTGGCGCCCATCTCCTCTCCCTTGCTACTTTACCTTCCCTGACCCTAAAGAGGGCAGGCACTCATTTACAGCTGGGGGACTGCACTGAAGCTAAGGTGTGCAAATGGTCACCCATTCCAATAGGTAACCACACTCTATGCTGCTTAACCTTGGCTGGGGGAAAGCGAGTGCTTCTGACCACTGAGCTATCCCATCCCCAAAAAAGCCAAAAGTGCTCTGACCACTGAGCTATCCTGTCCCTAAAAAGCCAAAAGTGCTCTGACCACTGAGCTATCCCATCCCCAAAAAAGCCAAAAGTGCTCTGACCACTGAGCTATC
Organism: Stramonita haemastoma; assembly: GCA_030674155.1. Classification (NCBI taxonomy): domain Eukaryota; kingdom Metazoa; phylum Mollusca; class Gastropoda; order Neogastropoda; family Muricidae; genus Stramonita; species Stramonita haemastoma. The sequence goes on from CM060331.1 coordinate 58,351,532, forward strand.
CTGTCCCTAAAAAGCCAAAAGTGCTCTGACCACTGAGCTATCCCATCCCCAAAAAAGCCAAAAGTGCTCTGACCACTGAGCTATCCTGTCCCTAAAAAGCCAAAAGTGCTCTGACCACTGAGCTATTCCATCCTCCAAAAGCCAAAAGTGCTCTGACCACTGAGGTATCCCGTCT
>CM060331.1:58362824-58367824 GCA_030674155.1 Stramonita haemastoma
ACTAACGAAAACCACACAGCCTAAAGCCTCTGTTATTGAAGACAAAGAAGGAAATCTTTTAACGGAAAACAATGCCATCCTCCAGCGCTGGACAGAATACTGTGAGGGATTGTATAACTACCCACTACGCCCAGATACCAACATAGTTTCCAACAAACCCCCTGAACACCAAGATAAAGACCCACCAATACTAAGGTGTGAAGTAGACACAGCTATTAAGCAATTGAAGAAGGGGAAGTCCCCTGGAATCGATAACATCCCAGCTGAACTCATAAAAAATGGAGGGAATGAAACAGCAAGGCGATTCACAGACCTTTGTCAGAAGATCCACGACACCAAAGACACCCCCACAAAAAGCAAAAAACCCCCACCAACTACACACAACACACAAGAGCGTAGAAACAAAAACAGAAACACAACAAAAAATACCCAATACAACAACAACAACAACAAAAGTTAAAGAAAAAATAACAGAAAAAAGACCAGTTAAAAACAGAAATCAAGACAGCATCATCTCGACTACTTCACTACCTAACTTTAGAAGGTAACAACAACAACAATTATATGTTAAAATATGATTCATGTCGCTAACATTTCACTGCAGGGAAAGGGAAAACTCGCTTAATTCTTTTTTTTTTTCACTTCAGAAATCGTACACCAACCAACAGCGAACAAGATACTCTCTGGAGTTTAAATATGATTCATATTGCTAACATTTCACTGCAGGGAAAGGGAAACACACACTTCGTTCTGGTTTTTTTTTCACTTCAGAAATCATAACCAACCAACCAACCAACCAACCAACCAACCAACCAACCAACCAACCAGGTAGTGTCTGGAGCTTTACACAAGATGGTGTATCGTTTCTTTCTATGTACACAACAAACGGGTACAACGACATGATAAATATATGACGACTTAACAGACCCCCAGGCACATTCTTTGGTCCTGTTTGTCCTCCACACACACGCACGCACGCATGCATACATATACGCACACACACACACGCGCGCGCGCGCACGCACACACAGACACCACACACACATACATACACACAAGATTTATGTTTTGATTCCTTTCTACCTCTTTGGGGTATGGAGTATTACAAAATAAGCCAACAAGAAAATTGAAACCTAACACCCAAAAATGATATCAATACTAACAGGGACTGAAAAGCAAGAGCTCATCGCAAAATGATAAACAGCATCAAAGACTCGAGACATTAATTTTGTAAAGTAGGCCTATCACACACACACACCACACACCACACACACACACACACACACACGCACGCACGCACGCACGCACGCATGCACGCATGCACGCATGCACGCACGCACGCAAATAATAAATAAATAAAACTTTGACTTTTGATGCACGCACGCACGCACACACACACACACACACGCACGCACACACACACACACACACACACACAACACACACACACACACACACACACACACACACCACAAACACTCCCTCTCTCTCTCTCTTCTCCTCTCTCTCTCTCTCTAGCAACCAAGGATACCCCAGATTAATTTTTTTTTAAAATTATATCTTTGATAATTGAAATCATTTTCACAGTAATGGAGAAGTTACAAGTAGTGGTTTCCTGCACTTGTTTTCCTCCACTGTTTTTTTTTCCTCCGAAGCCAAGGACACCCTAGAAAGTATTGAGGAGAAAACGAAAAATGATATATATGCATAGCACGGGTAGGGAAGTTGACTGTGTCTGCAAGGCCAGTGCTGCTGTATTGACGTTTTTGTTTGCCGAATACACAAGCTATTACGACAGAAGAAATATGACTTAGCTATGGTGAGAATATTCTGTGGACCCCCCCCCCCCCCCCCCCCCCCCCCCCCCCCCCCCCCCCTCAAGCAACTCTCATCAACAGAGAGAGAGAGAGAGAGAGAGAGAGAGAGAGAGAGAGAGAGAGAGAGAGAGAGAGAGAGAGAGAGAGAGAGAGAGAGAGAGAGAGAGAAGAGAGAGAGAGATCAAATCAAATTAAAGTAAATTAAAGTAAATTAAATTCTTTTATTTCCAAGATAATGAAAAAGCACTCATGTACTTTTTGTATTTTTCTTATATCCAATTCCCAGAGAGAGAGAGAGAGAGAGAGAGAGAGAGAGACAGAGAGAGAGAGAGAGAGAGAGAGAGAGAGAGAGAGAGAGAGAGAGAGAGAGAGAGAGAGAGAGAGAGAGAGAGAACTGTATGCTTATAAAGTATGAATATCATCCTGCTGAAAATATTAAGTGCCTAGATCTAGAGGTTTGCAAAAAAACTGCTCTCTCTCTCTCTCTCTCTCTCTCTCCTCTCTCTCTCTCTCTCTCTCTCTCTCTCTCTCTCTCTCTCTCCAATTTTTGTTTCCAATTCAGTAGAAATGGCCATTTTTGTATTTGTTTCGCATTGTGGTCATTCAAGTTTTGCATAAACAAATTCTGTTTCAACGATACACTACGGCAAAACGATGGACGAGCTTATCAAATAAAGCGAAACAAAAAAAATCACAGTGACACAACAAGCTGATAACTTGTATCGCTTTTGTCTGTTACACGAGAAAAAAAAATGCACGACAAATAATTTTACACAAAACTGTGTAATGATCCCTACACTCCATCTCCATAACCGTTATCTATTACCCCCCCCCTCCCGCTCTTCCTCCTCCTCCTCCTCCACCCCCCTCCTGCACGTTTCCAAAGAGATGAAAAAATGGATTGCAGCATCACACGACACACAGGCATAGACATGCACACATGCGTGTCTTCTCTTCTGGAGGAAAGCCTTACGGCTGTGATCACACACACACACACACACACACACACACACACACACACACACACACACACACACACACACACACACACACACACCACACACATAAACACACACACACACACGTGCGCACGCACGCATGCACGCAAACACAAACACTTACACACATTTACACACGCACACACTTAAACACACACATACACACATGCACGCACATGCACTTACACACACACACACTTACACATGTGCGTGCGCACGCATACACGTACAAACACAATCACAAACACACACACACAACACACACACACCTTATGTTTCCAAAGGGGGAGGGGGGAAACTGGGCTGTTAGCAGCAGGAGAAGAAGAGAAAGGAGGAGGAGGAGGAGGAGGAGGGGAGGAGGAGGAGGAGGAGGCGGTGAACGCCTCATTGCTTTGATGGCACATTAGGCCGACAGAGGGCCGGCCGTCTGTATCTGGTCTCTCTCTCTCTCAGACCTTTATTTCTTTATCCCACATTTGGGGCTGCTCCCAATGGTCAGGTCTCCATTTGCTCCTGAGGAGAAAGCTGTTATCGTCATTTGCTGTCTTCCCCTTATTTACAAGGTTCAGTTTTTTGGGGGGTGGGCCCCCAGGGCGGGACAGAGGCTAGTGGCCTAGTGGTTACAGCACCAGGCTCGTGTTCTGACAGGAAAAGAAGGCACGGGTTCCAGTCTTCCAAAAGATATTTATTCTGGAGTCTACTCTGGTACTAACTTCACACTCCCTAAAGACTTTCGGATGAGGTGATAACCCCAAATTACCTAAGCCAACGCTTTGCAGAGCTTCTTATAGGTAAAAAAGTAAAGGTGTCACATAACCTATGTGGCGTAGGGGAGCGAGGCGTCAGAGACCTCAGCTTCTCTAGGGGCCAGCATATTGAGGGCAGCGCCCATCTCCTTTACGTCACTGCTTTACCTTCCCTGACTCTAAAGAGGACAGGTACCCATTTAGAGCTGGGTGAACTGGGGGACTGTGCTGAAGCCAAGGCGCGCAAACGGTCACCCATCCACTTGGTAACCGCGCTCGATGGTGCTTAACATTGGCTGGGGGAAAGCGAGTGTTCTGACCACTGAGCTATCCCGTCCCCGTATGCCTTCTTGTCCTTGGTTAAAACCTTTCTGCCTTTAGTTCAAAAGTTGACTAGATCAGGCTGGAGGTATGCATGACACCAACATACCCAGCATGCTTCATTAAATCTGGAGAAGAATGGGCTCCGCCAGGTTCAACTTGCCGATGACTCACTACCTGAAAAAAAATCAGAGCAACGACTCCTAGAAGAGTTAGGAAAGAAGTCAAGTCAGGAGGTTCTTTTTTTTTTTTTTTTTTTTTTTAGCAGTGGCTGATGGCATGTTCGGCAACTCTTGCCAATGCTGGCGAAAAGAGTGGCACACCATTCGTATAGCAAAATAGTACAGGTGATAGTTTCAAACAAGAATCCGAAATGCTGACCTTTAGAAAGAAATTAGAGAAAATGTGGCACAAGATTTGTCGATTTTACTGACCCCCTCCCTCCTCCAGCCATAGCAACATGAACCATTGTGCATGGCCTTCTTCACAGTTCTGCAGTGTGACTCCGTCAGTATTTCCAGTGCAGGATTACGTTTGCTCAGTGCCTCTGTACAGCATGTAACAACATCTTTATTGAGGCTAAAAGATTAAGCTTACACAGATTTTTTTTACATCCTGCTCTCTCTCTCTCTCTCTCTCTCTCTCTCTCTCTCTCTCTCTCTCTCCTCTCTCTCTCTCTCTCTCTCTCTCTCTCTCTCTCTTCTTTTATTTTGAGGATAATGAAATAAAGCATTAATATAATGAAATAAAATATAATAAAAATAATATAATGAAATAAAGCATTAAATGCTTTTTTTTTACATCCTGTCTCCCGTGTGTATGCTCTTTTCTTAATTTTGTCTTCCGTTCCCACCGGCACGCAATGGCCTATTCTCCTTCTCCCTTCTCCTCCAGAAAAAGCGGAACGGGTTTAACGTGTGCACAAGATGTGTGTGTGTGTGTGTGTGTGTGTGTGTGTGTGTGTGTGTGTGTGTGTGTGTGTGTGTGTGTGAGAGAGAGAGAGAGAGAGAGGAGAGAGAGAGAGAGAGAGAGAGAGAGAGAGAGAGAGAGAGAGAGAAGAGAGTTAGTAGAAAAAAGTTGGTTTCACTCCCCATTTCTCTGTCTGTTCCGAGGATGAT
>CM060331.1:58372824-58378194 GCA_030674155.1 Stramonita haemastoma
TTTAAAAAAAAGCCACAACAACTTTTTTCCTTTGCAAACTCTTCAAGCATATCAGTAAGGAAAGTCTATTTAAAAGATAGGGGTGGACAACTTTGTTTGGCTAGTTGTGTGACGTGTCTGCATGTTCTTTGTATGCTTCCTTTACTCAGTCAGGAACGAAACCAGCAGTTGCCTCCCTTGTCCTTGTTTTAACAAAGACCAGTTGCCTCCTTCGTACGAGTTCAACAAAGACCAATATACAGACGAGATTGGTTTCTCCATTTCATACTGCAGGTGTGCACCAAACGTGTGTAGACTGGCTTTCTGTGGTTCAGACAGAGAAGATTCAAAGAAATATATATTTTAAAGGACTACATATTTTCTCTGTTGTTTCTTCTCCCCCCCCCCCCCCCCACTCACCCATACACATATAATGAATCCAATCTATGGTGAACATCTGTAGATTTGTGTCAAACGGTTTTTATAGCGATCAAAAAAGAGGATATTTCTTCACAAATGTAGTACAGTGATGTACAAGCTTCCCAAGCAATTAAGGTTTCTACATCGACACACTTTTTTGTTCTTTAAATCTCTGCAGGTTTGTTCTGGGCTTTTTGTTTTAATTTTCCAGGCAAATGACACTGTCAATGAGAAAAGCGTTTGGGTGGTTTCCACGCCAGATTCACTTCTGTACAGGAAGTTGAAAAGAAAAGAAAAAAAGTTGTAATGCTAAACAGAGAGTGAGCGAGGGCGAGCGAGCGAGCGAGCGAGAGAGAGAGAGGAGAAGAGAGAGAGAGAGAGAGAGAGAGAGAGAGGAGAGAGAGAGAGAGAGAGAGAGAGAGGAGAGAGAAGAGAGAGGAGAGAGGATTCAGTAGGACTGATTACTTCAACTGGCTTTGTTTACAAACAGAGGCCTGAAATGTGTTTTTACAGAAGGCTTTACTTACCCTGACTCCATTTACAGAAACAGCAAACAGACAAAAAACATGTAATATTCCCAGGAAGATCCGACAGTGCGTGCACACGGCGTCAACATTGTACCTACACTACACTACACTACACTAACTACACTACACTACACTACACTACACTACACTACATACATTACACTACACTACACTACACTACACTACACCGTACCGCACCGCACCGCACCGCACCGCACTACACTGCACTGCACTGCACTGCACTGCTCTGCTCTGCACTGCACTGCACTGCACTGCACTGCACTGCACTGCACTGCACTGCACTGCACTACACTACACTACACTACACTAATACTAACATTCCACTCCACTCCACTCCACTACGCAACACTACATTACACTCCACTCCACTCCACTATGCTACACTACGCAACACTCTACTCCACTCCAGTACACTACACTACACTACACTACACTACACTACACTACACTACACTACACTACACTACACTACACTACACTACACCAACATTTTGGACCACAACGTCCAGATTGACAAACCCCACTGACCATAGTATAATAAAATCATGGCGTTCGATTTTTGCTCTTGCACTTCCATTTTTCTAGAAACGTCTTCCTCTCAATTGTCTTGTGTTGTTTTGTTGTTTGTTGTTGTTTTGTTGTTGTTGATTGCTGTTGTTTGTTGTTGTTGTTGTTGTTGTTGTTGTTGTGTTGTTGTTGTTCTTCTTCTTCTTCTTTCTTCTTCTTCTTCTTCTTCTTCTTCTTCTTCTTCTTCTTCTTCTTCTTCTTCGCGATTCTTCTTCTTCTTCGCACTTCTTCTTCTTCTTCGCAATTCTTCTTCATCTTCTTCGCAATTCTTCTTCTTCTTCTTCTTCTTCTTCTTTCTTCTTCTTCTTTTCTTCTTCTTCGCAATTCTTCTTCGCAATTCTTCTTCTTCTTCTTCGCAATTCTCTCTTCTCTTCGCTTCTTCTTCTTCTTCTCTTCTTCTTCTTCTTTCTTCTTCTCTCTTCTTCTTCTTCTTCGCTTCTTCTTCTTCGCAATTCTCTTTGCATTCTTCGCATTCCTCTTCGCATTCTTTTTCTTCTTTGCATTAGTTGAACGCTCAGACAGAAACTCCTGTTGTCTGTGGAGCGTAACACTGACAAGTCAGGCCCAGCGCCTCCGACTTCAGCGTGGGAGAGGATGATTATGTTTGAAGTCTTTCTGGACTAAAAGTCCGGAGCATGGACAAAGAAGGCAGAAGCCAGACAAGAAGGAAGGTGACAGGAAGAAAAGGAACAAGGCACAAACAAAGAGAGGGATAGAAAAGAGAGAACTCCTAGCCCATCGTTTCCAGGTAAGGTTGCTATCTATTCTGACATTCCCAAGGGAGGGAAATTGTCTGATCTGAACAACAACAACAAAAAAAACACCCAAACTTGAAGGACTTGAAGCAAAATGGAGTCTCATTTTGGGGTTTTGTTGTTACAACAGCCACTCTGAAGCCTTGCTCAGCTGTTGTTTTGGCGGAGGAATCTGGCCTTTCACTTCTGGTCTGCTTTTCTGCTAGCAACTGCTACCCCCACACCAGGCGCACGTGCTTCTTTTAGCTCTGCCAGCCGCTCTCCTGTGTTTAGTCAGCTGCTGGCTGATAGGCTGACAGACAGAGAGATAGTCAGACAGTGTGGGAAGAGAAGGAGAGCTCACTGATAACACTGTCGGATTCCTGTCCTCTCTAATCAAGGGAAGATGCGGGTTCATCCTCTGCTGAGGGCGTCTGTACTGCTGTAGGGGATTTTTCCTACAGAGAGTTCATGCTTTTTCTGATTTTCTGTTCCCTGCTCGTTCTCACCTTCACACTTCACCTTCACCTTTTATCTTCAACTTCATCCTCACCTTTACCTTTACCTTCATCGTAACCTTTACTTTCACCCTTACCTCCTAATCTTCACCCTCATTTTTACCTTCACCTTCACCTACTATCTTACTTATCTTCACCTTCACGTCTCCTTCATCTTAAGTTTCACCTTCACCCTTACCTCCATTTTTACCTTCACCTTCATCTTTTTCTACCGTTACCTTCCCCTTCACCTTCCCCTTCATCTTCCCTTTAACCTTCACCTTACCTTCAACTTTACCTTCACTTACCTTCATCCTTCACCTTTAACTTCACTCTCACCTTCATCTTCCCTTTCCTTTATCCCATAGTTAAGCTCGACGAAGAATTCTTTTGGTGAGACTAAAATAAACCCCGAGGTTCCTGATGTGAATGCATACAGGAAATATCTCACACATCAATGTGAACGCATGTAAAACATCTCGCACACACGATAAACAGTCCTTCTTTCGTAGATGACTGGGCCAGATAGGAATACCAGCCGCCTATATGACACAAACAAACCCAGCATGCACCCTGCCACCTGGGAGGGATGGGGTCCGCCAGGTTCACCTTTGCTCACGACACAGGGCCTGAAAACTTCAGTGTAGTGCTAGGCTCCAAAAGACTCCTCTAAGGAGTTCTGAGAAACTCCCACCCAAATCAGTGACCCAGAAAGGAGGGGTAGCAGCGAAGTGTGTGTTAAGACTGCAAGGGGGGAGGTAGATCTTCAGTTCTGAGAAACTGTTCAGCAGGGAAACTGTAGGCATCGTGGATAGCAGAAGGAGAAAATGTGTGAGGGAGTGGTGGGAGAGAGAGAGAGAGAGAGAGAGAGAGAGAGAGAGGAGAGAGAGAGAGACAGACAGACAGACAGACAGACAGACAGACAGACAGACAGACAGACAGACAGAACAGAAGATGAGACAGACAGACAGAGACAGAGACAGAGACAGACGAGGACAGACAGACAGACAGAGACAGGACAGACAGAGACGAGAGAGCAGCGAGACAGACAGACAAGAGACAGAAGACAGGGAAGACAAGAGAGAGAGAGAGAGAGACGAGAGAGAGGGGACAGAGAGAGACGAGAGGAGAGAGACAGAGAGGCAGAGGAGAGAGAGAGAGGAGAGAAGAGTCTGGTGCTAATGATTCAGCATCAGTATCATCATTCCTCTACACAATTTTGGCCAGCTAAGAAGACGAGAGACAGAAAGGAAAAAAGGACAAAGACACGATGTGGCAGACAACAGCAGGTAAAAGAGGCCACCCAAAAAAAAGCGGAAAAAAAGTAAAAAGAAACGAAAGGGAACAAAAACAAAAGAGAAAAAGTTTTTTTTTTTAAAATCAAGAAAAAGACAGAAAAATTGAAAAAGGAGGCAAGCAAGAAAGAAGAAAACAGAAGAAGGAAGGAGAAGAAAGAAAGAAAGATAAAAACCAGACAATCGTTTTATGATGAGGGCAAACGGCTACCTGCCTGCGAAATTCCGCCATCATGAGAGAGAGAGAGAGAGAGAGAGAGAGAGAGAGAGAGAGAGAGAGAGAGAGAGAGAGAGAGAGAGAGAGAGAGAGAGAGAGAGAGAGAGAGAGAGAGAGACAGACAGACAGAGACAGAGACAGACGACAGACAGACAGACAGACAGACAGACAGAGACAGAAGACGACAGCAGACGACAGAGCAGACAGACAGACAGACAGACAGAGACAGACAGCAGAACACAGACAGAGACAGACAGACAGACAGACAGACGGACGGGCAGAGAAGAGAGTTAGACAGACAGAGAGAGAGACAGTCAGAGACAGGTAAAGACAGAAACGGTACAGAAAGACAAAAACAGTAGAACGAAAGAAAGGGAACGATGGGCAGACCACAGACAAAAAGCAACACACTGATAAAAAACAACAATCAGACAGACAGACAGACAGACAGACAGACAGATAGTACAGACAGACAGACAAAACACACAAACACACACACACAACAAACACACACACGCGACGAGAGAGTTAGAGAGGAGAGACAGTGAGAGAGACAGAGAGAGACAGTGAGAGAGACAGAGACAGAGAGCAGAGAGAACGAAAACAAAAGAGAGAGAGAGGAAAGACAGGAGGATGAAAGGAAGGAAAGAGGGAAGGAGCAGGGCAGGGACGGAAAGAGAAAGAGAAGGAAGAGAAGGGAAAGGAAAGGGGGAAGGAAGGGAAGGAAGAGTAAGTGCCGGGCAAAGCCCAAGGTGTCATTGGTTTTCGATCAGGGAAGTTGTCTACAAGCGGCCATCGATCGCCGATACCGCCCTTCCGGGACTGTGGGGCCATTGTCCCGTCTCCTGCCTTCTAGTTCTGGTCTGGTCCTACTGGGGGGGATCTATCCATCTATCCTCCCTCCTTCCCTTCCCTTCCCCTCCCCTTCCTCACCGCCGCTAACGCTAATTGATGACACCATCATTGGGGGTGGTAGGGGGGAGAGGAGGGAGGAGGCTGGGGAGCTTAGGGCCGGGTTGTGTTGTGTTGTTGTGTGTTGTGTTGTTGGTTTGTGTTGTGTTGTCTGTCTGTCTGTCTGTCTGTCTGTCTGTCTGTCTGTCTGTCTGTCTGTCT
>CM060331.1:58380794-58383294 GCA_030674155.1 Stramonita haemastoma
GGTCTTGGGACACCTTTACCTTTTACCTTTAACCTTTACAGAGATCTCCACATCCGTGGGTGTAAATATGACTCTTGATGATGCTCCCTGCCTGAGTACACCCCAGTTCCAGCAGCTATAAGATAATTATGATTAATACAATAGGAGTAAATTAGCTTCACGCTATTTGTTATTAATTTGTTAAACAAAAGCACGTGACAATTTTTTTTACAAGAAAAATCGATATTATTTCGAACGAGGTTTTTTTTTTTTTTTTTTTTTTTTTTTTTACACATCCAAATGAAGAAGCTGTTATTGTTAAGAAAAACACGCATTGATATGATTAACAGTACGATAATATAACCCGCACATTAAAAAAAAATCTTTTGGATCCCCCTTTCACTGATATCATGGTCAGACAGAAGAACAAATACAAGCATTCTTGCAGGACTCTCAGAAGGAAGACAAATGTTGGCTGAAACTGAGAAGCGCAGACTGAGGTATGTTAGTCATCATGATAGAAACGCACAGACAATTCTAATGACGACAGACTTTTTTTTTATCCTTTCTTTCTTTCTTTATGTATTTATTTATTTACTTATTCTTTTATATCGAGGGTAATGGAATAAGCACTCATGTGCTTTTTACAGTCCCCGGAGTGTGTGGAGTTTTTAAAATTTTGTCATCTGTTCCCACCGGCACACAATGGCCTACTCTTACGAAAAGCGGAACAGGATTTAACGTGTGCGCATGATGTTCTGCGTACGTTCACACACGGGGCCTCGGTTTAAAGTCTCATCCGAAGGACTTTTGGGGAGAGTGGAGTCAGCACTGCTGTTAACTCCAGGGGAAAAATCCCCTCGACCGGGAATCGAACCTGGGTCGTCAAATTGCGAGCGCAATGTTCTGACCACTAGGCTATCCTGTCCCCCAAAGGTTTAAGGTAAGGATGAGGGCAGATGGAAAAAGAGGCAGACCACCAACATCCTACATTGCCAACATCACTGAGATCAGTGGTCTGGGAGGGCTACAGGAGATCGTAGAACTCAGCAGAGACAGAGAGAGAGAGAGAGAGAGAGAGAGAGAGAGAGAGAGAGAGGAGAGAGAGAGAGGAGAGAGAGAGAGAGAGAGACAGAGACAGAGACAGAGACAGACAGACAGAGAGACAGAGAGACTGATTGATTGATTGATTGATTGATTCTTTTATATCGAGGATAATGGGATAAGCACTCGTGCTTTTTTTTTTTTACATCCAGTCTCCGTATGTATGCAGTTTTGTAAATGTCATCTGTTCCCACCGGCACACGATGGCCTACTCTTACGAAAAGCGGAACAGGATTTAACGTGTGCGCAAGATGTGTGTGTGTGTGTGAGAGAGAGAGAGAGAGAGGAGAGAGAGAGAGAGAGAGAGAGAGAGAGAGAGAGAGAGAGAGAGAGAGAGAGACAGAGACAGAGACAGAGACAGAGACAGAGACAGAGACAGAGAGATGGCAAATCCCGGTGACATTGCGTGGAGCTCCTACTGTTGACAGTAGCGATGGAGACAGGTGACCATGATTAAGAATATCAGTGACGTGATACAATTTTTTTTTTTAATGAACTAAGATGCAGAAAAGAAAAGAACAAGTAGAACACATTCTTTAAGACAGTCTATTCACTTATGAAAACAATGTTTGATCTTTTTGTAATGCATACACAATTATTTATACTTATACGCAAGCAAAATATCACACACCATTTTGTTAAAGATAATAAATGTCAGTTGCTGGTGGGTTAAAAAAACACACCCCAAACAACAAAAAACACACAAATATGCAACATGTATTCGCAGCTTTTCCAGCGCATTTGATGATTTTCCTTGTGAAATATCTAAGGACTGCTTTCTCTTAATTATTATTTTGCAGGTATTTGACAGGATATTTGTTCAGTAACGTTTTCCTGAGAAAAAAAATGCACCAGCACTGAAATAGAACATAAGCACACAACCCTACATAGCGACATAGTGCGCTCTTAGCGCCCGTAGCATCATGGCTTCTAGTTAAAAGACCAGCAGAATAGTGGTGTGGGTACTAGTCTTTCAGGTAGACAATAAACCGAAGTTACGTGTGCAACAGTACAGACAATCCACGAAAGTAACAGAACTCTCAGCAACAAGAGAGTTGTCTGTCCTTGGTGAAAGCCAGGCACTTTGATAGGGAAACGAATACATGTGCAAACAGAAAGATTAAAAACAAAGCAAATCGGGTGGCGCTGCTCCTGCGGCGACGCGCTCTTCCCGAGGAAAGCAGATCTAATTTTTCTCCGAAAAATTTGCTGTGACTGGAAATAAAGTATAGTAGAATACAGTACAATACAATGCTATGCAACACAACACAATACAACACAACATAACACAATACAACACAATACAACATAACACAATACAACACAATACAATACAACATAAAAGATCCAACGTAAACACACAGGGTCAGTTGGGCATTGGCTGGTTTGTACAATTGAAGAAGCATCAGCCAAATGT
>CM060331.1:58385794-58390794 GCA_030674155.1 Stramonita haemastoma
ACGCACACACACACACGCAAACACACATACACAGACATGCGCGCACACATACATACACATACACACAAACACACACACACACACACACACACACACACACACACACACACACACACACACACACACACACACACACACACACACACAAACACACACACAACACTATGACTGTCTGTTTCTACTGTGGTCTTCCTGTCTCTGTCTCTCCCTCTTCTCCTCCCTTTCTCCCACCCCATCTCCCTCCCCTTCCCTCTCTCCATCTCTACATCCAGAGAACACCCCCCCCCCCGGATTCTCTCACATCCACCTCCAACACCCACCCACCCCAAATCCCCCAGCTAGACACCACTATAACAAACAAAATAACTATCAAGCATGGATTTTGAAAGGTTAAACCAGTAAGACTACATAAGTATAATGCTAAGAACAAGAAGTTCAAGAAGTTTTATATGACTCTCAGCAGTTCATAGCATCCTTTATTGAGGTTATATTTATATTCTTACCCACTTTAGACCTCTACTGGAGTAGTTAGTTCTGAGTATTACATATATATATATATATATATATATATATATATATATATATATATATATATATATATATTATATATATATATATATATATATATATATATATATATATATTCCTTCCATTCCTCTCTCTGTTCTGCCTGTCTCAAAATTTTTGATGAGTTCTAGACCTGTCCATTTGCTGATGTCCTCCCATCTCTTCCTTGGTTTGCCTCTCTTTCTTCCTCCCTGGACTGTGCTTTGCAGTATTGTTTTTGAAAGTGCTTTTGATCTTGTGACATGCCCAACATTCACCTTCACGTGTCCCGTATTCCCGTGGACCGTGGGGTCACCACTGAAGATTTTGCAACCAGCTTCCTCCACTCCCCACGGTCCTCCGCCCTCCGTAGCAGATCGCTCCACCCAAGGCCTGTCCACTCTCTGATGTTGTCTTTCCATCGTTTCCTCTGTCTGCCTCTTCGTCTCCCTCCTCCCCTTACTGTTCCCTGTAAGACTGTCTTGGCCAGTCCAGATGATCGTGGGACGTGCCTGTACCACTTTAGTTTGCGTTTATTCACTGTAGTTAGGAGCTCTTCATATGGACCAATGGCATTCTTTATTCTGGTTTTCACTTCTTCATCAGTGATGTGATCTCTGTAATGAAATGCCAAGGAGTTTGTGAAAGCATCTAATCTTCATTGCCTTTATCCTTCTTTCACAGTCTGCTGTTATGGTCCATGTTTCACATGAAATTATTTTTTATATATTTATTTTATTCTTTTATATCGAGGATAATGGGATAAGCACTCTTGTGCTTTTCTTACCCCCAGTCCCCGTGTGTATGCAGTTTTGTAAATGTCATCTGTTCCACCGGCACACGATGGCCTACTCTTACGAAAAGCGGAACAGGATTTTACGTGTGCGCAAGATGTTCTGCGTGCGTTCGTACACGGGGCCTCAGTTTAAAGTCTCATCCGAAGGACTTTTGGGGGAGAGTGGAGTCAGCACTGATGTTAAACTCCGCGTTCACACACGGGCATTAAAGGACAGAAACAAAACAAGACAAACAAAACAAGACAAACAAAACAAAAAAATCAACAAACCTGAGCTCCGTGGATGAAGAAGAGCTGGTCAGGGGAGTAGTTCAAAGCAGGCAGCCTGGGTTCCTCCTTCTGTCTCCTCGCTATCAGCTTCCGATAGGCCTGCAACAGCACATCCACGGTCATTCGGATGAGACTACAAACCGAGGCCCCCCTGTGCGGAAGCACGCAGAACATCTTGCGCACACGTTAAAACCCCCGTTCCGCCTTTCGGGAAGAGCAGGCCATTGTGTGCCGGTAGGAGCGGATGAAAAAATTATAAAAAACAACAACAAACAAACCCAGCATGCACACAGGTGTCGTGTTTAGACACCATCCCTGAGGAAAAAATCGGGAGTTGGAGTTCCAGGGCAGCTCAGGGCTGTTTATATAATTGAGAAAATATAGTTGAGAAAACAAGTGCAGGTAACCAGTTACAACTTCATTCTCATCAATGAATTGATGTTATTCAAAGATTAAAAAAACAAAAAAAACACTATAAGATAAAAGTCTTTAAAGGCAGCATTCGGGGAATTATTGAGTAAGGACCATGCTTTGGGCCTGACCTGACTCGAGTTTCGGCATGTATATGTATATGTATATATGCGCGTGCACGCGCATGCATTTAGATGGGGAGCCAGACAAACAGACAAAACAATCATCACACAGACAAACAGGCAGACACAAACACAAAATGGTAGACAGCGGACAGACAATTAGACAGACCACTGACTCACTGACTCACCCTGTAAGCTTGTTTAATGCCTCCATTGTCAGCAATGTTTTCACCAAGCGTCAGTCTGCCGTTCACCTGATTATCAAACATAAAGCAATGTGCCTGAATATTGAACATTGTGTTGTTTTTTTTCGCTTTAACATCTTCCGCTATAAGTGATATTGGACAATAAATGGACGTTCTGTTTTGATGAAGATGTATGCGCTTTATGAGTGAATATAACCTGCAATGCAAGATAAAACACACACACACACACACACACACACACACACACACACACACACACACACACACAAAAAAAAAAAACAAACAACAACCCAACAACAACAAAACAAAGCAATGTGTCTGTATGCCTTGTTAAGAATAGCACCCTCCCCCACCCTCCATAATTATTCCAAGCAAACATTATCCACATAGATAATCATATCCTAGGACTGTGACAGCTGAAGCCAGCAGACAGACCTATTGCAGAAAGTTCCACACACAGGAGAAGGCCAGACACCACGCTTCCCACCCACTAAAAAAACACAAAGAAGGAGAAGAGGAGAGGAGGAGAGAGAAGAGAGGAGAGAGGACAGGAGAGAAGAGAAGAGAAGAGAGGAGAGGAGAGGAGAGGAGAGAGGAGAGGAGAGAGGAGAGGAGAGAAGAGAAGAGAGGAGAGGAGAGAAGAGGAGAGGAGAGAAAAGAGACGAGAGGAGAGATGAGAGGATAGGAGAGGAGAGAGGAGAAGAGGAGAGAGGATGAGAGAAGGGAACAGAAGAGAGGAGAGGAGAGGAGAGGAGAGAAGATGAGAGAAGGGAACAGAAGAGAGAAGAGAAGAGAAGAGAAGAGAAGGGAACAGAAGAGAAGACAAGACCAAAAAAAAAAAAAAATGAAGAGAAGAGTAGGGGAGAGAAGAGAAGAGACCTGACGAGACGAGACGGGAAGAGAAGAGAGGAGAAGAGAAGAGAAGAGAAGAGAAGAGAAGAGAAGAGAAGAGAAGAGAAGAGAAGAGGAGAGGAGAGAAGAGAAGAGAAGAGAAGAGAAGAGAAGAGAAGAGAAGAGAAGAGGAGAGGAGAGAAGAGAAGAGGAGAGGAGAGGAGTATATTGTTTACATGTCTATCGTCGACTGATCGATCGATTGAAAGACAAATTTATATTGACAAACAAATGACTAACAATTGATCTATTAATAGACAGATTAACACATAATTAACACATACTTTTCTAGAGGCCAGCATATTGAGGGCGGCGCCCATCTCCTCTCCCTCGCTGCTTTACCTTCCCTGACCCTAAAGAGGGCAGGTACCCATTTACAGCTTGGTGAACTGGGGGAACTGTACTGAAGCCAAGGCGCTCAAACGGCCACCCCATCCAGTTGGTAACCACGCTCGAGGCTGCTTAACCGTAGCTTGGGGGGAAAGCGAGTGCTCTGACCACTGAGATATTCCGTCCCCGTTGGCTTACATAGGAAACTAATAGCAGTTCTAGTCTGGTCCAGTGCGGAAAAAGAAAGGGGGGTGCTTACTGGCTTGTTGATGACTGGCTCCACAAAGCAGAAAAAGAAAGAGGAATGCCTACTGTCTTGTTGATGACTGGCTCCACAAAGCCGCTGTACTGCTGTATCATGCACTGGGTACGAGTCTGGAACTTCTGCACATCCTCTGCCTGCCACCACTGACGAAGGCTGCCTGTTTTGTCGTACTTGCTGCCTGCAAATAAACCCGCATCCAATGAATGAATGACTGAATGAATAATGCAATCAATCAATCAATCATGTATCTGTCTGTCTGTCTGTCCGTTCGTACACCCACCCATCCATCCACCCACCCACCCTTTCATCTATCAGTCTATCAGCCTGCCTACCTAACTTCCTATCTATCTATCTGTCTGTCTGTCTGTCTGTCTGTCTGTCTGTCTGTCTGTCAGACAGACAGACAGAGACAGACAGACAGACAGACAGACAGACAGACAGACAGACAGAGAGAGAGACAGAGAGAGACAGAGAGAGAGAGAGAGAGACAGAGAGAGAGAGAGAGAGAGAGAGAGAGAGAGAGAGAGAGAGGAGAGAGAGAGAGAGAGAGAGAGAGAGAGAGAGAGAGAGAGAGAGAGAGAGAGAGAGAAGAGAGAGAGAGAGAGAGAGAGAGAAGAGAGAGAGAGAGAGAGAGAGAGTACAAAAGGCGCACACAAAATATCGAAACTGGCAGTTTTCAAAAACATACTGTCACCCCTATTTGCAGGTTTTGCCCAATATCCTGCATTGACCGCTAGACTACAACAATAACAGCAGCAACAAAATAGCGTAAGTCACAACTCTAGCATAATTATTCCTCTGATATATATCTATATATGTATATATATATATTTTTTTTTCTTCTACAGTCCTTTTGGCCCAAACGACTCGATCACTTTTTTTTTTATCCAAAAATGTGGCCAGGTGTCGTTCATACAGCACTGTACCTGTTGTATCGAAGCCGTGCGTCAGCTCATGGCCAATGGCAAAGCCAATTCCACCGTAATTCATTGCACTGTAACCAGAACATACAAAAAAGATGTATGAAAAAAAAGGTTGAGAGGTAGATCTATGTGTAACTATTTTATTTAGCTCTAATCAGTAGATTGCAACTTTGGTAAAAGGTAAAGATGTCCCATAACCTATGTGGTCGTAGGGGAGCGAGGCATCAGAGACCTCAGCTC
>CM060331.1:58400624-58403124 GCA_030674155.1 Stramonita haemastoma
AGAGACTTGAATGTTGTGTTCATGATACATGGTTCATGTGCTCTCAGTCTTAGCACAGGATCAGTTCCATTTTTGGGGGGTATGTTTGTTTATGTGGTGTGTGTGTGTGTGTGTGTGTGTGTGGTGTGTGTGTGTGTGTGTGTGTGTTGTGTGTGTGTGTGTGTGTGTGTTAGTGTGTGTGTGTGTGTGTGTGTGTGTGTGTGTGTGTGTGTGTGAGTGTGTGTGAGTGTGTGTGGTGTGTGTGTGTGTTGTGTGTGTGTGTGTGTGTGTGTGTGTGTGTGTGTGTGTGTGTGTGTGTGTGTGTGTGTGTGTGTGTGTGTGTGTGCCTCATGTGTGTGTGTCTTGTGTGTATGTGTGTCTCGTGTGTGTGTGTGTGTGTGTGTGTGTGTGTGTGTGTGTGTGTGGTGTGTGTGTGTGTGTGTGTGTGTGTGTGTGTGTGGTGTGTGGTGTGTGTGTGTGTGTGTGTGTGTGTGTGTGTGTGTGTGTGTGTGTGTGTGTGTACACATGCTGATATATATAACAGCTGATGTAAGAAACCACAATAAAGAACTGAGGGAAAAAAACAGCCTAGCTTTAAGTATGGTGCTGGGCTATAGAGAAAAGATGAAGAACATGTTTCAAAATCTATTTCAACCAGTAATATTAAGTAGAACAGAACAGAACTTCACAATCAAGTAACAATAGGGAACTATCAATTGGGACTTTTACATGCAGAATAGTTTTGATTTTTTAAAAACTTACCTGTTATAAAGGTGCTAAGACTAGAGTATGTTGCACATGGAACCTCAGTTTATCGTCTCACTCTGATGACTAGCACTCGGGCCATTATTCTGGCTCCAGGTGGTTCTGTTAAGCATTGCAAGACCACTGATCCACTGACAGTCACTACGTTAATGCACAAAGTTATGACACAGCTAGTGATAGGTCACGCAGATCAGTCATATTTCTGTGTCATCAGTTCATACCCGTTTCTCTTTGCATGTGCAGGCACAGATTCTTCAGTGTTCTGAATCAGAATGGATGAACAGAAGGCGCACGAAGAAAGACCAGCTGCAGCTCTAGCAACAGAAAAACAGGAAAAAGAGAGAAGTGAACCACAAGAAGGGGACAAGGAGGGAGAGGAGATGCATGCTGGGCATCTCAGACAACGTGCCCGGGCAGCTAGGGATCGCGAAGACAGCGTGCAGATTGACAGAGATGCTGACGCTGATGAAGATCGTCCAGAGGAGGGGGTGGAAGTGGTGAGGGAGGGTGCTGAGGACAATCAGAGTGAAGAGGATGGGGGAGGAGGTGAGGAGGAGGAAGAGGAGGAATGGGTCATCCACAAACTATCTCAGCTGCCTGTGGTGTCACTTGGGTTTGAGGCGGTGCTGAACGGTTACCGTGACGTGAAGAGCTGCCATCTGCTGCTTGATGTCAGTTTGGACTGGGCGGAATTCCTGGCTCATCTGTCCATGGCAGTTTGTGAGCCTCTAGTCCCCCTGCAGCTCCAGTCTTTGTGTAAGTACTGGTGGGAGAGGGGAATACTCATTAACTAATTAATCAAGGTGGGATTGTTCGTTCGTTCTCACTTATGTCATTGGTTTGATTTGTAGAAGATTTTAGTAATGCCATTTCTGCTTTTTTTTTTCTGATGTTATTTTCTTGAAAAATCAATAGTCATTGTCTTTTTATTTCCAGTAGGGTGTAACAGCAAAGTGTCACAGCTAGTGATATGACATAAGAGTTATTTGTATCGTGACACTGTCAGTGATAATGACCTTTGTTCTTGGGATGTGAGAGTTTTTAGTGTAAATTACCTTGTAAAAATAATGATGCAACAACAAAATGACAATCCATAACACAAGGTATCACTAAGCAATATCAGTTAAAAGACTGGCAGGTAAACACTTTCACTCACACAATCTCACCATTGGTGAACCTCAGAAATCTAGCCATGGAACAACAACAACAACAAAAATTGAAAGACTACTTCTACCTTCTATTCCTGTTTATTACTTTGTTGTCATGCTATTGTGGTTTTTGTTGTTGTTTTTCTTTTGGGGGGGATGTTGCTGTTATTATTTTAAATAACACAGTATGACTTACTCTTGTGTCAACAACAAAAATAACTCTTGATTGCTGAGCAAGTGTTAAAACAGTACCTCTTTCCAAGTTGCTATTATGATTTTAGTAATATCCTTGAGTGGCTGGGTGTGTTTTTCACATTGTATGATTAAGTAGTATTTACTGACATTTGCACTAATATTGTACTGTTGTAGTGATGTGCTGTGTGTGAACAGTGAACAAAACAAACCACTGCTGCTGCGCCTGTGTGGATCTTCTGAAAAGAATATTTCCAGAGCTGCAGTTACCTGCTGGAGAGGTGAGCATTGTCTCAGTTATGTCATACTTATAAATAATCTTAAGAACTATTCCCAGTCTACCATAAAGGTATTTCAGTACCATTCCTCTGGGGTTGGTGGGTTTTGTTTTTTTTTGGAGGGGGGGTGGGGGTGTT
>CM060331.1:58408124-58419159 GCA_030674155.1 Stramonita haemastoma
CCATGAGGTCAATGTCATCTGCAAATCTGAGGTTGCAAAGGGGTCTTCCACCAATGGAGATGGAAGTGTGGTGGTTTTGCAGTGTCTCTGTCATGATGTTTTCGAGGAAGAGGTTGAAGAGTACAGGTATATGCACACAGGTAAAGTGGTAGGTCACTTGATGTAAAGTAGAACAATCTTAGACGTATCTATGTATGCACACAGGTAGACAAAATGGCAGGTCACTAGATGTAAACTAGATAAACACAGTCTTAGAATATCTATGTATACACACAGGTAGACAAAGTGGCAGGTCACTAGATGTAAACTAGATAAACACAGTCTTAGAATATCTATGTATACACACAGGTAGACAAAGTGGCAGGTCACTAGATGTAAACTAGATAAACACAGTCTTAGAATATCTATGTATACACACAGGTAGACAAAGTGGCAGGTCACTAGATGTAAACTAGATAAACACAGTCTTAGAATATCTATGTATACACACAGGTAGACAAAGTGGCAGGTCACTAGATGTAAACTAGATAAACACAGTCTTAGAATATCTATGTATACACACAGGTAGACAAAGTGGCAGGTCACTAGATGTAAAACTAGATAAACACAGTCTTAGAATATCTATGTATGCACACAGGTAGACAAAGTGGCAGGTCACTAGATGTAAACTAGATAAACACAGTCTTAGAATATCTATGTATGCACACAGGTAGACAAAGTGGCAGGTCACTAGATGTAAACTAGATAAACACAGTCTTAGAATATCTATGTATGCACACAGGTAGACAAAGTGGCAGGTCACTAGATGTAAACTAGATAAACACAGTCTTAGAATATCTATGTATGCACACAGGTAGACAAAGTGGCAGGCCACTTCACGTGTGTATGGCTACGTATAGGATAGCCTAGTGGTCAGAACATTGCGCTGGCAATTTGACGACCCAGGTTCGAGTCCGGTCGAGGAGATTTTTCTCCCGGAGTTAACATCAGTGCTGACTCCACTCTCCCTAAAAGTCCTTCGGATGAGACTTTAAACCGAGGCCCCGTGTGCAAACGCACGCAGAACATCTTGCCACACGCTAAATCCTGTTCCGCTTTTCGTAAGAGTAGGCCATCGTGTGCCGTGGGGAACAGATGACATTTACAAAAACTGCATACACACGGGGACTGGATGTAAAAAAGCACAAGAGTGCTTATTCCATTATCCTTGATATAAAAGAATAAATCAATCAAAATCAAATCAATGTAAACTAGAACAATCTAAGACGTATCTATGTATGCACACAGGTAGACAAAGTGGCAGGCCACTTGATGTAAACTAGATAAACACAATCTTAGATGTATCTATGTATGCACACAGGTAGACAAGGTGGCAGGTCACTTCATGGTCACCTCAGAGGAGGAGAAGGAAGGAGAGGAGACAGCCACAGACTCCAACGAGGTGACCCTAGACATGATACAGAACGCCCTCTACCAACTCCTGCCTGTTTGCCGTCAGCATGGTGAGTAGGTTTCCTTTTTTCTTTTTTTCTTTTATTCTTTTATATCGAGGATAATGGAATAAGCGCTCATGTGCTTTTTTTTTACATCCAGTCCCTGTGTGTATGCAGTTTTGTAAATATTGTCATCTGTTCCCACCGGCACACGGTGTAGGCTTCAGGTTGCTCCACTAGTGTTCCTCTGAAGTCGGGGTATGGCTGCCTCTATGGCGAGGTATTTGAAAACAGTTATGCATGCAAACTTTTCATTCAGTGTGCCATTTCAATCTCACAGCAATTTCTAGGTGGGATGAGTGAGTCAGAGTGCATATTATCTATCTATCTATCTATCTATCTATCTATCTATCTATCTATCTATCTATCTATCTATCTATCTATCTATCTATCTATCTATCTATCTATCTATCTATCTATCTATCTATCTTCTCTCTCTCTCTCTCTCTCTCTCTCTCTCTCTCTCTCTCTCTCTCTCTCTCATCTCTCTCTCTCTCTCTCTCTCTCTCTCTCTCTCTCTCTCTTCTCTCTCTCTATATATATATATATACCATGATTTCTTCTTTTTTTTTCCCTTTTTTTTTTATTTTTTTTTTTACATGTTTACCGTTTTTACGTATGGCTTATGGTTTGTAACCCGCCAGAATTTCTCTGTTCTTGAGATAATAAAGTATTTTGAATTGAATTGAATATGCAGAATCTAACAAAGGGTGAACCTCGGAGCTCTAACTGAGGAGCGGGACACACACAAAAAAATGGTGGTTAGGTTATTTAAAATGAGGGGCTGAAAACTGTCACTTTCAGAATCGTCAGAGACAGTAAAAACTGCCGGCTAACTCTGCCCGCTTTTTTTTTTCCATATGTATTGTAGCTCTGTGTTAAGTTATGGGGAAAACTGTTAAACTAATAAGACAAGAGCACATGAATTTGTATCTTCATCTGAATGATTTTTGTTTTTCTGTTCCACAGACAAAAGTAATACAACATAAAGATGCAGGAAAATAACAAGCATAGTCCATTTACATGTACACGCACACCTTTAGAAGCATGATCAATGGAGAAAGAAGTCAAACGAAGTCAAGAAAATGGTGCTTTTTTTTTTTTTTTTTTTTTTGTTCCTTGGCTAGAGCTCTGAGGTTCACCAATGGTGAAATTTTGCGTTAGCAACCATTTTTCATACTTTCTCAAGTTGAGACATTAAAAGGAGTCTTGAGTCTTGAGTCTTGCCCATCCTGAAGGCAGCCGCATTACGTCTTCAGGGGTGATGGAAACGGTGTGAATGGCCTGTCTGTCCTGCAGGCCAGCAAGAAGGGAGGAACGGGAAGCCAGCACTGAGCTGTCGGGGCCAGCAGCTGGCCCAGCACATTGCAGACAGCAGGTGGGACGTGGTCAAGGCCCTCAAGCTCAACACCTTGCTGGCCCTGGCTGTCATGGTCAACGTCCTCACTGCCGTAAGTCACGGACGCTCTGCTGGCCACAGTGTTTTTGATGCTGTGGTTTTGTATTGAACTCGGTTTTTTGTTTGTTTGTATTGAACTCTTTTTTTTGATAATGAACTCATTTTGTTTTGTTTTGTATTGAACTCATTTTTTTGGTATTGAACTCATTTTTGTTTTGTATTGAACTCATTTTTTGACTGGTTAACCCTCTTAGTCTAGACCTGGCATTTGCCGGGATTAAATTAATCCCCCCCCCCCCCCCCCCCTCCAGAATCCCGACCTGGGATTTGCCAGGATTTACACACGGTAGTTTTCCATCATCCAGTGACCTTCACTGATTCTCAACACATGCCGAAGCTCTATCAGGTCAGGAGAGCCTGGAAGTAATTATAGCTGTTTGTATGAACTTAGAAGGAGGAAAAGGTGAGTGAGCATGTGTGCCTGACCTGATTTCGTGATGGAATGTGAAATTTAGGGGGCAGTTTGTGTTCAGAGAATCCGAATGCAGGAGGGTTAAAGAAGAGGGTTGCAAGAGATTTTCAACTGATGGTTGCATAGGGAAAATAAAATACTGAAAACAAAACTGTAGGTTGTATGGTTTGTGAACTATCATTAAATTTTTTTTTTTTTTTATCTCTGCCTAAGCTGATTGTGTTCTGATGCATGTTGCTGAGGAACAGTTAGTCATACATCGCTCATTAACATGCAAATCAAAATGCAAAAAGAAAACCTTGGAAGTGAACAATTAATCATACATTGCACATTAGCGTGATCATATGTTGTGTAAGCCAGCTGTAAGCATTATGTAAACCTTCTTTAAATGTTATGTAAACTAGCTTCAAGCATTATATAAACCAGCTGTAAGCATATGTAAACCAGCTGTAACATTATATAAACCAGCTGTAAGCATTATATAAACCAGCTGTAAGCATTATATAAACCAGCTGTAAGCATTATATAAACCAGCTGTAAGCATTATATAAACCAGCTGTAAGCATTATATAAACCAACTGTAAGCATTATGTAAACCAGCTGTAAGCATTATGTAAACCAGCTGTAAGCATTATGTAAACCAGCTGTAAGCATTATGTAAACCAGCTGTAAGCATTATGTAAACCAGCTGTAAGCATTGTGTAAACCAGCTGTAAGCATTATGTAAACCAGCTGTAAGCATTATATAAACCAGCTGTAAGCATTATGTAAACCAGCTGTAAGCATTATGTAAACCAGCTGTAAGCATTATGTAAACCAGCTGTAAGCATTATGTAAACCAGCTGTAAGCATTATGTAAACCTGCTGTAAGCATTATATAAACCAGCTGTAAGGATTATGTAACATGTAAACCAGCTGTAAGCATTATATAAACCAGCTGTAAGCATTATGTAAACCAGCTGTAAGCATTATGTAAACCAGCTGTAAGCATTATATAAACCAGCTGTAAGCATTATGTAAACCAGCTGTAAGCATTATGTAAACCAGCTGTAAGCATTATGTAAACCAGCTGTAAGCATTATGTAAACCAGCTGTAAGCATTATGTAAACCAGCTGTAAGCATTGTGTAAACCAGCTGTAAGCATTATGTAAACCAGCTGTAAGCATTATATAAACCAGCTGTAAGCATTATGTAAACCAGCTGTAAGCATTATGTAAACCAGCTGTAAGCATTATGTAAACCAGCTGTAAGCATTATGTAAACCAGCTGTAAGCATTATATAAACCAGCTGTAAGCATTATGTAAACCAGCTGTAAGCATTATATAAACCAGCTGTAACATGGAAAACCGGCTGTAAGCATTATATAAACCAGCTGTAACATGGAAAACCGGCTGTAAGCATTATATAAACCAGCTGTAACATGGAAAACCGGCTGTAAGCATTATATAAACCAGCTGTAAGCATTATGTAAACCAGCTGTAAGCATTATATAAACCAGCTGTAAGCATTATATAAACCAGCTGTAAGCATTATGTAAACCAGCTGTAAGCATTATATAAACCAGCTGTAACATGGAAAACCGGCTGTAAGTATTATGTAAACCGGCTGTAAGCATTATATAAACCTGCTGTAAGCATTATATAAACCAGCTGTAAGCATTATGTAAACCAGCTGTAAGCATTATATAAACCTGCTGTAAGCATTATGTAAACCTGCTGTAAGCATTATATAAACCTGCTGTAAGCATTATATAAACCTGCTGTAAGCATTGTATAAACCACCTGTACGCGTTCTTTAGCACTCATAATGACTACATCTGGCTTCAGGGTGTCACCATTATCTCTAAAGGCTGCAGACTGACCAGGGAAGGTGCTGAGGTTTTGGTCAGACATGCAGATGTGGTGTGGAACCACTGCATTGATGCCTTGCCGTACTGTCCACCTAAAGCATTCCTCAAGGTAGGTGTCTCTTACTGTTGCTGTCCTAGTGGTTCAGTGTGTGTCATATTCATGCATGTATGATTCAAAGTTTTTTTGTGTGTGAGTACAGTAGTTGTTCTGTTGTCCTTAGTTTTTTGCTATTTGTAAAAAAAAGTTTCTGTACATATTGAATAGATCTGCAGCCCCCCCCCCCCCCAAAAAAAACCCAAAAAACAAACAAACAACAAAAACAAACAACAAACAAACCCCACAACAACACAAAAACAAACAAACTCAGATTTGATCATTCAGAAATCAGTTATCCACAAAAAAGCAGTTAGATATGAAGTGATATGAGAAAAGCTTTTCAAGAAACTGTTTTGAAGAAAAGAGGTGAATGAAATGAATGGATGTGTGAAGCTGAGAGATGTCTACATGAACAGATATTAAGGAATAGTCATATAAATCATAAGTTTGCTCCCTTTGGATTGATTCATTCTATTTTCTCAAAATCCTTTAAAAAAAAATATAAAAAGATGAAAAGTAAAAAAAATTTTTTAGAGGGTAGGATGTATACTTGAAAGCATTGGGCTTGTTTTTCAGAATTACCACTAAAATCCAAACACATACATCATGTCCAGGGAGGGTGGAAAGAGAGAGATACAGAGACAGAGACAGAGAGACACAGAGAGAGAAAGCAAAATGTAAATGCGTAATGTTTATTCAAATTTAGGCCTAAGCCCCTTTCCAAGAGAGAGAGAGAGAGAGAGAGAGAGAGAGAGAGAGAGAGAGAGAGAGAAGGCAAGGCAAGGCAAGGCAAGGCAAGGCAAGGCAAAATTCTTTTATTCGAGGATAATAGATAAGCACTCGTGTGCTTTTTTACATCCAGTCCCCGCCCTTTTCAGGGATAACATCAAGATAAAAGGATAGCCTCAATTAAACAACAATTATAGTGATACAAATACCAAGCGCAAGAAACCATACCAAGTATCAAACAACAGGTAAGAATTAAGACAGAGATACAATATTAAGGTAATGTTATAAAAAGGCACTCATTCAGAAACGAAAATAGAAATAAGAATCAATGATAACTCTGATTTGAATAAAAAAAAATTAAAATAAAACAAGAAACACACAACAACAAACAAACAAACAAACAAAACAAAACAAAACAGAAAAAAAGGCACAATAATTAAAGATCAAATATGAGAACATGGTGACGTTAAATGACTGAAAACATCAATCCACCGCCATATATCATCAAAATAATCCCATAAAACATAAAATTTTGATAAAAGGGAAGAAAGAACAACATCAGGTAAGAAATAAGACAGAGATACAATATTAAAGGTAATGTTATAAAAAGGCACTCATTCAGAAACGAAATATGAAGTGAGAATCAATGATGATTTTGATTTGAATAAAGAAACCAAACAAAAACAAGGCAAAGCAACAAAACAAAACAAACAAAGAAACAAAATAAAACAAAAGAAAACAAAACAAACACAAAAAAAAACCAAACAAACAAACAAACAAAAAAACCCACTTAAAACAACAACAACAACAAAAATCAACTACATTCAGCACATGATTATTAAATAGTACAAAGTGTGAATAAAGTATTTCTCAATATAGATGGTAACATGTTTAGACAACAGGTAAGAAAAAGAGAGAGAGAGAGAGAGAGAGAGAGAGAGAGGAGAGAGAGAGAGAGAGAGAGAGAGAGAGAGAGAGAGTGAGTACACAGTACATTTTAAGCCAGGTAGTGTTGCGTACAATTATCAACTGACCAATGATATCATCACTGAATACTATCTATCTTTCTAGTTATGCACATAAAAAAAACAAAAAACCATATGATAAATGTGATACGAAAAAAAAAAAATCAAAAATATGCTCTTTAAAATCAGTTACAACTACACAATGATAAGATACTTATAAAAAAAAAAAAAAAAAAAAAAAAAAAATTACACACACACACACACACACACACACACACACACACACACACACACACACACACACACACACACACACACACACACAGGAAGAGAGAGAAAGGGGAAGAATTATATATATCCAGCAGGGTGAGGACTGGTTCATTAGTTTTTGATGCATCAAGTGGATTAGAAGGTGATTTTTGAAGGTCGTCAATGATTGGTGCTGTTTAATTGAATCGGGAAGGGAGTTCCACAGTACAGGGCCTGAGTATAGTAAACTAGATTTGTATAAGTCTATTCTTGGGATTGGGATACTTGGCTTTTCAGTATTTCTGGCATGATTCATTGGGAACTTATCTCTTAAGGATGTGGGGACAGTTCCTGCCATTATCTTAAACATCAGGATGCATTTGTTATATTTTAGTCTTTGTTGTAGGGGGAGAATACTTAACTGAGTATAATCCACTTCGAGTAAGGTTGTTTTCTTCAGGAGGATAAGTTTGAGAGCACGTTTTATACAGACTTAATAGGGGTTTCATAGTGTTTGCACTGGCAGAATCCCATAGGGTTGAGGCATAGTCTATTGAGGATTGTATATAAGCTTGAAAGAATAATTTCCTTGAGTGGTAGTCAAGGAAGTGTTTAATTTTAGTCAACTGGTATACTCTTTGGGACAAGTATTTGAGAGAGAGAGAGAGAGAGAGAGAGAGAGAGAGAGAGAGAGAGAGAGAGAGAGAGAGAGAGAGAGAGAGAGAGAGAGAGAGAGAAAGAGAGAGAGAGAGATTCATAAAGTTTATTCATTAGGCCATGGCCCCAGGGTAGAGAGAGAGAGAGAGAGAGAGAGAGAGAGAGAGAGAGAGAGAGAGAGAGAGAGATTCATAAAGTTTATTCATTAGGCCATGGCCCCAGGGGAGAGAGAGAGAGAGAGAGAGAGAGAGAGAGAGAGAGAGAGAGAGAGAGAGAGAGAGAGAGAGAGAGAGAGAGAGAGAGAGAGAGAGAGATTCATAAAGTTTATCCATTAGGCCATGGCCCCAGGGTAAGAGAGAGAGAGAGAGAGAGAGAGAGAGAAGAGAGAGAGAGAGAGAGAGAGAGAGAGAGCAATGTATCATTCTGATGAAGGAAGCGATTGCCATTTCAGCTATGAAAAATGAGTCAGAACTGCTGTTGCAGGTTTTGTTCTCTCACTGGTGTTTTTTGCATACACTCATTCTACATGTTCTGCATGGCTCACAAAGAGCATTCTTTTTGACCAGTATTGTATGTTTGTCTGTGTCAAAGTCAAATTTTTATTTCTAGATCGTACATTGAATAAGCATTGCATTTGCTTTTTTTTTTTTTCCATCAAGCCATCTATCTAGGAACTAAAAAACATCTTCATCAATAGTATTTAATGTGTGTGTGTGTGTGTGTGTGTGGTGTGTGTGTGTGTGTGTGTCTGTGTGTGTGTGTGTGTGTGTACGTGTGTGTGTGTGTGTGTACGTGTGTGTGTGTGTTGTGTGTTGTGTGTGTGTGTGTGTGTTTTGTGCGCACGCATGTGTGTATGTGTGCACATGCGCATGTGTATGTGTGTGTGTGCGCACCTGTGCGTGCGCATGTGTGTATGTGTGTGTGTGTGTGCGTGCGTATGTGTATGTGTATGCATGCTCACGTGTGTGTGCCTGCTTGCCTGCCTGCCTGCCTGCTTGCCTGCATGCATGCATGTGTGTGCAGGATCCCTTGCAGAAGGTGTGGAGCTTGTTGGAGTGTGTGCTGGGTGCAGTGAGGCGGCTGGTGGTCAGAAGTCTTCAGTGTGTCCACCTCCTTCCTCCTCCACACGCCCACTGACCGCTCCTGGCTTCTGACCAGTGTCTCCCCTCCCTCCTCTGATTGGCTCACAAGGTCAGACTGAATTGTCTCCCCTCCTCTGATTGGCTCACAAGGTCAGACTGAATTGTCTCCCCTTCCTCCTCTGATTGGCTCACAAGGTCAGACTGAATTGTCTCCCCTTCCTCCTCTGATTGGCTCACAAGGTCAGACTGAATTGTCTCCCCTTCCTCCTCTGATTGGCTCACAAGGTCAGACTGAATTGTCTCCCCTTCTCCTCTGATTGGCTCATAAGGTCAGACTGAATTGGGGGGTTTGGGGTGGTTTTTTTAGGTCAGACTGAATTGTCTCCTCTCACAAGGTCAGACTGAATTGTCTCCCCTTCCTCCTCTGATTGGCTCACAAGGCCAGACTGAATTGTCTCCTCTCACAAGGTCAGGCTGAATTGTCTCCCCTTCCTCCTGTGGCTGACTTAGAAGGTCAGACTGAATTGTCTCCTCCTTCTCCTTTGGCTCACAAGGTCAGACTGAATTGTCTCCTCTTTCTCCTGGGGCTCAAAAGGTCAGGCTGAATTGTCTCCTCTTCCTCCTGTGGCTGACTTAGAAGGTCAGACTGAATTGTCTCCTCTTCCTCCAGTGGCTGACTTAGAAGGTCAGACTGAATTGTCTCCTCTTCCTCTTGTGGCTCAAAAGGTCAGGCTGAATTGTCTCCTCTTCCTCTTGTGGCTCAAAAGGTCAGGCTGAATTGTCTCCTCTCACAAGGACAGACTGAATTGTCTCCTCTTCCTCCTCTGGCTGGCTCAGAAGGGAGTGGGGTGGGAAAGTCCAGCGTTGAAAACACAGCTGTCAGTTTTCCCCACTTTGAGCTGCCCTCAGCTGCTGTTCATTCCATCCCAGCCAAGCCCAGCTGGTGCTGATTATAGCAGCAGGAACTGGACCACACCTCTTAGACTAGGCGTAAGGAAAGGGTGGGCTAAATTCAGCGCTCTTCCTGAGTGATGAATTTGTGTGCGGTGGTGAGAGTGTGACATACAAGCGATGTGGCGCTGTGCTGAAAGGAAGTGTGACAGGAACTTAGTGAAAGAAAGAATTCTAAAAATGCGATAGTCGTCTGGAGAATGCTACAGCCACGTTGATGCTTAGCTTTTAGGGTTTTTTTTTTGTTGTTGATTGGCCCACAAAGGGAGAGACAGAGAGAAGCAAAGCAAATTGTCTAAGAAGCAAATTGATTAGGCTAATTAAAGAAATTAACAATTTTTTTTTCCCAGAGAGAGAGAGAGAGAGAGAGAGAGTGTGTGTGTGTGTGTGTGTGTGTGTGTGTGTGGTGTGTGTGTGTGTGTGTCAAGTCAAGTCAAGTCAAAATGATCTTTATTGAGGGTAAAAGATTAAGTTTACACAACTTTTTTTCATCCTGCCCTGTGTGTGTGTGTGTGTGTGTGTGTGTGTGTGTGTGTGTGTGTGTGCGTGGGTACGTGTGTGTGTGCGTGCGTGCGTGTGTGCGTGCATGTGTGTGTGTGAGTGAGTGAGAGAGTGATGTAGAGTATTGTCGGCTCTTAAGATATTGTGTTACTTCTTAGTCTGTATTGTTTGATAATGCATTCTGTGTAATTGTGATTTTGAAATGCCACTCATAATTGCTCTAGTTGAGACATTAAAAAAATTCTTAAAACCTCTAGCCTTTTGGGCTTTAGTTTTATTTTCTCACTAAATATGCTTTTCTTCTTCCACAAGTTGATGGGGAATCCGTTCCCCCCACCATCTCACATCATTCCTGTGGGGTTCTGAAAAAAATGGGATAACCATTTCTGTGCTGTGTGGGCGCATTTTATAACAGCAAAAAACAGTCCTTTTTTATGTCGCATTTTGGAAAAACGTCCCCTACAATGTCAATGTTTCAACGACCCAAAAAAGACCCCAAAACTTTTGAAAAAACAGCACATCTTAAGTCTTTTCAATGTTTTTTTTAAGATACAGAAGACTCATTTTCAACATTTTGGACAAATCCCGT
>CM060331.1:58426759-58436759 GCA_030674155.1 Stramonita haemastoma
ATTTTTCCAGGACAATTCACGCGATGCATGAGGTCTTTTGCGTGCCAAAAATGAATTCTACAACACGCGCCTCCGTTTATCAACATGT
The DNA here is from genome assembly GCA_030674155.1 of Stramonita haemastoma. Taxonomy (NCBI): domain Eukaryota; kingdom Metazoa; phylum Mollusca; class Gastropoda; order Neogastropoda; family Muricidae; genus Stramonita; species Stramonita haemastoma. Next base: position 58,426,848 of record CM060331.1, read on the forward strand.
CATAAAGATTCCCCCCCCCCCCCCAAATAAAAAAAAAAGGCATAACCAAAATAAACTGAACTGCTGACCCACTGAGCGCTGAAACTTTTAAAAAAATCTTTTGCCTGTGTGTGTGTGTGTGTGTGTGTGTGTGTGTGTGTGTGTGTGTGTGTGTGTGTGTGTGTGTGTGTGTGTGTGTGTGTGTGTGTGTGTGTACGTGTGTGAGTGGCTGTGTGTCTGTGTAAAATTATGTATATGCGTGTGTATGTGTATGTATGTATGTATGTATGTATGTATGTATGTATGTATGTATGTATGTATGTATGTATGTATGTATGTATGTATGTATGTATGTATGTATGTATGTATGTGTGTGTGTGTGTGTGTGTGTGTGTGTGTGTGTGTGTGTGTGTGTGTGTGTGTGTGTGTGTGTGTGTGTGTGAGAGAGAGAGGAGAGAGAGAGGAGGGGAGAGAGAGAGAGAGAGAGAGAGAGAGAGAGACAGAGACAGAGACAGAGACAGAGAGACAGAGACAGAGAGAAAGAGAGAGCGAGCGAGCGAGCGAGCGTATTTATTTGTTTTAGGGTTATATCTGTTACCAGAAGCTGCTGAAATAATCGTTAGGGTCTTCAGAAAATGATAATCTGAATCCCCCCCCACTATCTCGTAGTCTTTAATTTCGTCTTCAACATGATTATTTGAATCTTTCAAAAAGCAAAAAAAGGAGTAAAGACAATGTGAAACAGCGTGTGGGTGTGTAGAGTATGGTGATGATAGCAAATACCCCCTAAACACACACGCACGCACGCACACACACACACACCACAACACACACACACACACACACACACACACACACACACACACACACACACAACACACACACCAATCTCCCATGCACAACACACACACACAGCACCCCCCCCCCCCACACACACAAACACACAACAACCCTCCCCCCAACATATGTACCACCCCCACCCCATCACCCCACCCCACCACCTCACCCCACCCACCCCCACTCCATCCCCCAAACAAACAACCCCTCCCCCCACAACCCCTACGTGGATCTCTACAGTGGATCGGTGGTCTAGGTGGTAACGCGCCTTGCCTAGAAAAGCAAAAAGCCCGGGTCGGAGTGTGCAGGGTTCGTAAACCCGTTTGGACCCAAAACTTTTTCCCCATCCATTAGACCCTGAGTGGTGGTTGGGCGCTAGTCTTTCGGATGAGACGATAAACCGAGGTCCCGTGTGTTACACATCACTTATTTAGCGCACGTAAAAGAACCCACGGCAACAAGGGGGTTGTCCCTGGCAAAATTCTGTAGAAAAAAGCCACTCTGATAGGGAAACAAACACGGTTGCATGCAGGAAAAAGAAAAAAAAATGGGTTGGCGCTGCACATGTGGCGACGCGCTCTCCCGGGAAGAGAAAGCAGCCCGAATTTCACGCAGAGAAATCTTGCTATGACATAAAAGTGGTACAAAATACAAAAAAAACAAATACACACAAAACGGTGAGGAGGAGAGAAAGAAAAGGGTAAAAGAGCAACAGTACTGTACTGTAGCGTAGTGTACTGACCAGCGCACTTGTCGTTGGGCACTATGGGATGTCCAGTTTCCTGTTGCAGGAGCACTTTCTTCAGCTTGACCCTCGTTCCGTACGTCTGTCCGTCTGACCCGCATACTGGAGACCTGGGGTCAGTTGTGTGTGAATCAGACTCAGAATCAGAATCAGAATCTGAAATTATTTATTGCCATAAACGTCACATGAACTTATGGACACAACACAATTAAACTCAACATAATTCATCAATTACAACATACTATTCACTGGTCAGCATGACTGAAATGATGTGTGTGTGGGGGGGGGGGGGGGGAGGGGGGGTGTGTGGTAGGGTGGGGGGGTAGGGGGGGTGAAGGGTGGGGGGGTGTGGGGGTGGGGGGTGGGGGTAGGGTGCGGGAGTGGGGGTGGGGGTGGGGGAGTGGGTGGGGGTAGGGTGTGGGAGTGTGGGTCAGTGTGGGGTGGGTGGGGGTGTGTTGTGTGTGTGTGTGTGCTTGTGTGTTGGGGTGGTGGTGTGTGTGTGTGTGTGTGTGTGTGTGTGTGTGTGTGTGAGTGTGTGTGTGTGTTGTGTGTGTGTGTGTGTGTGTGTGTTGTGGGTGTTGTGTGTGTGTGTTGTGGGTTGTGGTTTGTGTTGGGGTAATGGTGTGTTGGGGTGGTGTTGTGTGTGTGTGTGGTGTGGGTGTGTGTTGGGGTGGTGGTGTGTGTGTTTGTTGTGGGTGTGTGTGTTGGGGTGATGTGTGTGTTAGGGTGGTGTGTGTGTTGTGTGTGTGTGTGTGTGTGTGTGTGTGTGTGTGTGTGTGGGGGGTGGGTGGGTGTGGGGGGGAGGGGGGTTGTGTGTGTAGGTGAGGTGTGTGTGTGTGTGGGGGGGGGGGGGGCGAGTGCAAGCAAAGTAAGAAAGCAGTTTAGTAAAAAAAAAAAAGCAGTGATAATACACTTTTTAAATTTATTTATTGTATTGTGTTGTGTTGTATTGGATTGTGCTTTAATGTGTTGTGGTGCGTTGACTTGTGTTGTTTTGTGTTGTATTGTGTTGTGTTGTATTGTGTTGTGTTGTATTGTGTTGTATTGTATTGTGTTATATTGTGTTGATTGTATTGTGTTGTATTTTGTTGGTATTGTGTTGGTATTGTATTGTGTTGTGTTGTATTGTTCTGTATTGTATTGTACTGTGTTGTGTTGTATTGTATTTGTAATGTATTGTGTTGTATTGGTATTGTATTGTATTATATTGAGGAGAAGAAGAACAATGCGAAGAAGAGGAAGAATTGCGTTAAAAGAATTGTGAAGAAGAAGAAGAAGCAAAGAAGAGAATGCAAAGAAGAGAATGCAAAAAAGAGAATGCAAAGAAGAATGCAAAGAACAAGAAGAAGAAGAAGAAGAAGAAGAAGGAAGAAGAAGAAAGAAGGAAGAAGAGAAGAAGAAGAAGAAGAAAGAAAAGAAAGAAAGAAAGAAAGAAAGAAGATTTGCAAAATTAAAAAGAATAAGAATGCAAAGAGAAGAAGAAGAATGCAAAAGAAGAAGAAGAAGAATGAGAAGAAGAAGAAGAATGCAAAGAAGAAGAATGCAAAGAAGATGAAAAAAGAAGAAGAAGAAGAAGGAATGCAAAGAAAAAGAAGAAGAAGAAGAAAGAAGAATGCAAAGAAGAAGAAGAAGAAGAATGCAAAGAACAAGAAGAAGAAGAAGAAAGAAGAATGCAAAGAAGAAGAAGAAGAAGAAGAAGAATGCAAAGAAGAAGAATGCAAAAGAAGAAGAAGAAGAAGAAGAAAGCAAAGGAAAAGAAGAATGCAAAGAAGAAGAATGCAAAGAAGAAGAATGCAAAGAAGAAGAATGCAAAGAAGAAGAAGAAGAGTGCAAAGGAAGAAGAATGAAGGAAGAAGAAAAGAAGAAGAATGCAAAGAAGAAAGAGTGCAAAGAAGAAGAATGCAAGAAGAAGAATGCAAAGAAGAAGAATGCAAAGAAAGAAGAATGCGAAGAAGAAGAAAAGAAGAAGAAGAAGAAGAAGAAGAAGAGAAGAACAGAAAAGAAGAAGAAAAAAAAAGAAAGAAAGAACAAGAAGATCAAGAACAATAACAACAAGAACAAACACAAGAACAAGATGAACAAGAAGGAAGAAAACACAAAAATCACCTGGCAGCCCAAGACTCACCTGACGGCCTCGCAGAAAGAAGTTGCAGGAGCACTTGAAGTTGCCATCCGGCAGCACGGTTGCACCTGCCGCCATACTTGCTGCATCCTCCTCGTTGCGTCCTCGGGCATCTCCAAGGTTGGCAATGTCTCCGGATCTCTACCACACCACAGGTACACCAGTGCTCCACGACACCAACACGCTAGCTAGCCATGCATGCAAAGCCCATGACCGTAACCCTCCCCCTCCATTCCCCCCACCTACTCCACCCAACCAGACGTCAAGCCTTCCCAACATTTAAAAACGTAACCAAATTTAATGAAAACAACGACACTACCAACAACGTTGAAAAGGTACCCAAATTAAGAAAGCGCCCGCACAACATTCAAAAACCTATCCAAATTTAAAACAAACAACAAACAACAAACAACACACCAACATTCAAAAACTTACCCCAAAAAACAAAACACCCACAACATTCAAAAAATTACCCAAATTAAAAAACAGCACCACAACAATTCAAAAACTTAACCAAATAAAAAAATAACACCAACAATATTCAAAACCATAACATCAAACATCTGCACCATCCAAACTTTTCCGGGTTTTTTCTGACAAGGATTGGAACATGCACAGGATACACTAAGACCGTAACACACACATACACACATACACACATACACACATACACACAACAACACACACACACACACACACCAACACAACCACACAACACACACACACACACACGGTACACACACACCACACACAACATACACATACACACACACACACACACAAAACAAAAACGGTTGAATGCAGGCCACTGAAACTTAAACTCAAACATTATGCAGAGAATGAAAGCAGCAAAACTAACTGAGACAGCTAATTTATCAACACCGAAAGCATAAGATGATTCCATCAAAGCAACCGATAACAAAACAAACAAACGAACACAAAAACCTTGAAAGAAGAAAATGAAAAGAAAACAAAGGTCAACAACATGAAAAAACAAAACAATTCAGTGCATGCACACATCGACACGTCGCAAGAACAACAACAAAAAAGACTCTCTTGAAAACAACAGCAACAACAACAAATAAAAAAACCGCACCCCTCCCACCAAAAAAAAACCGCAACACAACAAAAAATGAAAAAACACACAGGGAAACCCCCCCCCCCAGCCACAAACCAAAACAAAAATCAAACCACACAGCCCTACCTCCGAACAATAAAAACAAAAACGCCACAAATACAACCCAGGCCAACCCCCCCCCTCCCCAAACCCCCCCAATCTCTACAAAAGCAGCACCCACAGACGCTGACAAGACAAGAAGAGCTTCCCACCCACAGACAAGACAAGACAAAGACAAGACAAGATAAAGATAAGTCAAGACAAGGCAAGACAAGGCAAGTCAAAGACAAGACAAGACAAGACTTGACTTCCCACCCACAGACAAGGCAAGACAAGACACGACCAAAACAAGGCAGACAAGGCTTGATTCCCACCCATACACAAGGCAAGACAAGGACACGACAAGACTCGACTTCCCACCACAGACAAGGCAAGACAAGACAAGACAAAACAAGGCAAGACTCGACTTCCCACCCACAGACAAGACAAGACAGGAAAAACAAGGCAAGACTGACTTCTCACCCACAGACAAGACAAGACTTCCCACCCACAGACAAGGCAAGACAAGACTTCCCACCCACAGACAAGGCCAAGACAAGATTCCCACCTACAGACAAAGCAAGAAAGACAAGACAAAACAAAACACGACAAGACTCGACTCCCCCGCCCACCCCCCCCAACCCCCCACAAGCCCCCCAGGCCCCAACACCGAACACCCTTTCCCCCAGCCCTGTTCCTGTACCTCCAGACCCTGAGGGAATGATGTCCTCGCAGTTTCCGTTGTGGTCCACCTCGATGGCCTCCTCCTGGTTACAGGCCCCCTTCCCATCTGCACCCCGTTGATGTACATTTGGCCCCCGCTTTTCCCCACACGGGGGGGGGAGTGGTGGGGACAGGATGGGGCACACACACCCCCCCCTTTTTACCCCCTTTTGCCCCCGGTGCCAAAAACCCGCCTCGAACTTTTTTTGCAAAGGACAGGGTTTGGGGGTTCGGTTTTGGCGTGTAGTGGGTTTTTTGGGGTTTGGTTGGTGTTTTTGTTTTTGTTGGTTGGTTTTTTGTGTGTTTTTTTGTTGGTTGTTTGGTTTGTGTTTTGTTGTTTGGTTTTGGTGGTTTGTGGTTGTGGCTCTGATGTTTAATCCAGGGGGAAAAAAAAATTTTGTACGGTTTCAAACCGGGTTTAGCAGATCTCGGGGGATTTCTCTCTCTTTTCTCTCTCTCCTTTTCTCTCTCTCTCTCTCTTCTCTTCTCTTTTCTCTCCTTCCTCTTCTTCTCTCTCCAAAAACATATACATATTTATTAATATATATATTATTATCTTTATATATATATCTTAGAGGGAGAGAGACAGAGACAGAAAGATACAGAGACATATACAAAGACAGAACAGACACCATGAAAGATGATGACACTCAGCCAGAAGGACTAGAACCCAGCCCACTCATGACAGTGTATAACCACAGTCTCCTGCCGAGGTGACAGTGATGATCTGTTTCCGTCGAAGGAGGCGATCTTCATCTGACATTCGTTGTGTAGGTCTGACCATCCGACCCGACACACTTAAGGTCCGCCTGGCAGAATGAGAGAGAGTGGATAGAGTCATCATCATCGTCATCGTCATTGTCATCGTCATATCGTCATCGACGTCGTCGTCGTCGTCGTCATCGTCGTCGTATCGTCGTCGTTATCATTGTCTTCGTCACCACCACCACCACCACCACCACCCCACCACCACCACCACCACCACCACCACCACCACTACATAGCCACTACCAGGGTTGTCGTCGTCGCCGTCATCATCATCGTAATCTCGCCGTCTCTTTTTTGTGTCTGTCAAGTCGTCTGTCTGTCTGTCTGTCTGCGCTGTATTATTCGTTCTGTCTTCATTGATTGAGATCACATTGTTAAAAAATACCACGTATTATTTCAAAATGTCTATGCGACAGCAAATGTAACGCATTTAATTCATAGTTTGGTAAAATTAGGAAAACAAAGTTTGAACATCCCCGAAATCGGAGTATAGTTGTCTTTAACGGCCAGGTATGAAAAACATCCACACACACAGATTCCCTCCAGAATGTACTTAAGGTATCATAGTGACTGACTCCAACATGTGATGAATGCGTCAGATTCCATATTCAGGGTGACACTCATGATGCTAAGCTGTAGAACGCCCAACGACAACCAACACAACAACAAACTAAACAAAACCTCTGAAACTCACAGTTCTGCAGGAAGATTCTGAAGGGCACACACATCTGGGTTGATCTCCGTCACTCTCACACACAGCGTAGAATTCACACTTCATGCTGCCACACCCATCTGGAAAAGAAACCGACACGAGGTGACTTCAACGGTTCTCTAAAGCGTATTATGGGTACGGGATAGCTCAGTGGTCAGAGCACTCGCTTTCCCCAAGCTAAGGTTTAAGCAGCATCGAGCGTGGTTACCAACTGGATGGGTGACCGTTTGCGGACCTTGGCTTCAGTACAGTCCCCAAGTCCACCCAGCTGTAAATGGCTACCTGCCCTTTTAGGGACAGGGAAGGTAAAGCAGCGAGGGAGAGGAGATGGGCGCCACCCTCAATATGCTGGCCCATAGAAGCTGAGGTCTTTGATGCCTTGCTCCTCTACGACCAATAGGGTTATGGGACACTTTACTTATTAATCATATCACTGACAATAATCTAATAACAAAACTTTATTTGTTTACTGCTCTCTATTACGCAATTGTTAACATCAAAGTGCACCCGACTTCGGCGCGCAGTTAACACTTATTGCAGGATCTAAGACACTCACGTAATTTTGTAAACCCTTTGAAAAACTTACTGGGTAATTGCAAGTTATAACTGACCACTAAACTACAAGACAAACGACCACAGACATACATATGCAGACAACACACACACGCAGACACAACACAGACACAAAGGACACACAGACACAGACATACACACACACGCACATACACAGACACAAAGACACACAGACACAGACAGACAGAAGACAGACAGACACACCACACACCTACCCCCCCCCCCCCCACAACCCCCCCCCCCCACCCACACCACACAATGCACAACAGACTCCAGGGTTGCAATACGCACAGCAAGGTCCCTTCTGCTTGACTCGTGTGTTGGACTTGGTCTCGCAGTTTTCCTGACGCAGCTTGCATTCGTTCTATAGGTGATGCCGTCATCTCCACACACCTGTACACACAGTGCGGTCATTCGTGAGACGCCGATCCTCAACGTATTATATTATCATATCAGTTGCCAGAGAGAGAGAGAGAGAGAAGGGGGGGGGAGGGGGAAGGGGGGGGAGAGAGAGGGGAGAGAGAGAGGAGAGAGGAGAGAGAGAGAGAGAGAAAAGAGGAGAGACGAGAGAGAGAGAGAGAGAGAGAGAGAGAGGAGAGAGAAAGAGAGAGATTCAGAGACAAAGACAGACAGAGACAGAGAGACAGAGACAGAGAGAGAGGCAGAGGCAGAGACAGAGAGAGAGAGAGACAGAGAAGAGAGAAGCACAGACAGGGCAGGGCAGACAGACAGACAGGGAGAGAGAGAGAGAGAGAGAGGAGGAGAGAGAGAGAGAGAGGAGAGAGAGAGAGAGGGGAGGGAGAGGGAGAGGGAGAGGGTGGAGAGAGAGAGACAGGGGAGGAGAGAGGGGAGGGAGGAGAGAGAGAGAGAGAGGGGAGAGAGGGGGAGAGAGGAGGGGGGGGGGGGGGGAGAGAGAGAGGAGGGAGGGAGAGAGAGAGAGAGACAGAGACAGAGAGAGAAAGAGAGAGAGATAGAGAGAGAGACAGACAGAAGAACAGACAGCCCACAGAGAGGGCACAAAGAGAGAAGGACAGAGACAGAGAGACAGAGAGAGAGACAGAACAGAGACAGGAAACAGAGAAAACTCTGAACTCCCGAACAACTAAGAGTTCAGATTTCAGAGCGAGAGACAGAGAGAGTAAGACAGAGACAGAGACAGAGACAGAGGGAGAGAGAGAGGCAAGGACCCAGACCCAAACCGTCGTTTTGTGGACACAGACAGACAGACAAGCAGGTAGAATGACAGGCAGAGAGATATGCATTGAAAGACAGCAGACCAGCAATACTCAAATGTATGTATATTACACACACGCACGATTTGCATATGTAGTTAGGTGTGATAGTCCACTAAACAGTATGCTTTGTTACTAAGTGCTTTTATGTGCGACATTCACATGCGCGGAAAAACACACGCACGCACACACACACACACACACACACACACACACACAACCACACACACACGCACACACACACACACACACAACACACACACAACACCACACAACCACGTACACGTACACACAGACACAGACAGACAGACAGACAGACAGACCAGACACACACACACACACACACAACACACACTCAAACACTGTGTGATGAGAATATCACTAATACTCATTATTACTTTTGACTGCGAGAGTACAAAGCTTTATGCCCCATTTTTTTCTGAAAAACTCTCCCACTAGCATATTCAGTGATTTAAAATTGGCATTTGAAATTGTAAAGGGTCTCTATCACAGTCCGATAGGACATTTGTTATAGTTACATTAACGTTAATGAGTTCTTATATTTCTGTTATTTCTATTGCATAACCACAGTTTCCTTATGGGTGGGTTTTTTTGTTTTGTTTGTATTTGTTGTTTTTTAGGGTTGGAGGGTGACACATGTTTTTGATTTTTTTTTGTTTTTCTTGGTTGTTTTTTTTTTCATCGTTAATATCACTAAGAGTGAACAGACGTAAAATTGAAGACAACAACATCATCAACAACAACAACAAACACACACACACACACACGCACGCACGCACGCACGCACACACTACACACACGTACATGCACACCCCCACATACACAGAGGGAGAAAGAAGAAAGAGAGCACTCACAGGTCTGTACTGCTCAGAGCACTGAGGGCAGACACAGACTCCCTGGTTGTTGTGGAGGCGACACACCCCGTCATTGAAGCAGGGAAAGTTCTTACACGGCGTGTCCCGACCTGCACAACAACAACAACACACACATGTAACACACAACCATATTACGCCCATATAATCATCCCCTGCAATTAACGATCTC
>CM060332.1:0-7500 GCA_030674155.1 Stramonita haemastoma
TAAAAAGAGAATGAATACTTAATTCACTTACACATGCAGAATTCCAAACATGCACGTTAAAGATCCCGTAATTTATATCAGCGTTCTGTGGGTTTACAAAGCAGGAGCATACCCAGCATACATTTCGGAAGTTGGAATGCAGCTACCTTCATGGTGGGAAAACATGGCCGCATACGCCAGATCTCACCATTGATAAACTGTGGAACTATTCAGAAAATCCCTGTATGCTTGTCCACTACCCTTTAAACAAAAATGTTGACAGTTCGTGATATCGTGGGTGTTAAGTCTGCACCATCTTGGACCAGTTTAAAAAAAATTAACGCTAAACTTTGTCATTTTTTTGTAGTCAGTATTCAAAGAAAGAAAGAAAAAGCTGATTTTCATGTAAGTATGCAATGTTTTTTGTTTTAAAACTTTTTTTAAAAAATTCATTTGTGTACAAGGTCATCATCCAAAAAAATGCTCGCATGCTAGTACACAATTATTTCTTCTTCTTAACATTGTTAAGTGAAGGCGAATTAAGACACCTACACTTTCTGTGTTTTTCTGTGATTTAAAATGTATAACAAGCACATAGCTCGGATAGCAAGAACTGTTTATTATAGAAAAAAAAAGTGCCCGCTGATCTGTTTTTGCCTGTACGTTTGTCTGCACAGTTATCTGAGCTCCTTTTAAATTTTTTTTTTTTTTTTTTACTACCATTTAAAAACAAAAGATACTTCTGTGCTAGAAAAAACTTGTTTTCATACAACAGACGCCAGTATTCACTACAACACAAAGGGAACAGCAGGAGGTAACAAAACTTAATCACTTCTCCATTCCTTCCTACAGTCTTGTTATTTTTTTTTCGTTTTGCTTTTTTTTTTTTCCCATAGTGTGTCCATCCCTTCCCCTTTTACTTCCTCTCTCTCCGTCCACTTTTTTTTTTTAGCTCTGTTTCTCGACTGCTTCCTCCCACAATGCATTTTTCCTTCCGGTTTTTTCTCTGTCTCCATGGAAACAGGGTTCTCAGCTTACCCCCAAGAGATAGCAGGTGACACGTGACCAAACTGGAGAGGGTTTTTTTTTATATCACTTTCGTTCATATTGATATTGACCATATCTTGATGTGTCCTTAGTTCTATACAAGTTACTCGCGGAATTACATGTATGAGCTGAGGTACATAGATTGGGCTGTGCAAGTGCACTCAAAGCCTTTCTTCCATGTAGACTTTTTTTTAATATTTCGAGACAAAAGTTTAAATGTTAATGTAGTTTTTATGCTTGTACCATTTTTGAAAACAGTTCCAGAATGTGATTTCTATATTGAGAACATTCTATATTTTAGATCTTAATTATTCATTTTGATTTTTTTGGTTGTTGTTTTTGTTTTTCTTTGGCTACAGCTCCAGGGTTCAGCCATGGCAAAATATTGCTTTTGCGACCTTTTTTGCCTACATTTAAGGTAGCTGCATTCCGACTTCGGGGATGAAGTCTAAACACAACACCAGTATGGATACGTTTTTTTTCTCCCAATTTTGTCGTCCTTTCCTACTGGCACGCCATGGTCTACTCTTCCAAAAGTTGCACCAGGTTTTAACGTGAGTGCTAGATGTTCTGAGTTCGTTAGCCCACGGGAACTTTGGTTCATGGTCTCATCCGAAAGATTTTCGACGGGGGGGGGGGGGGGTACAGTCGGTTCTGATGGTAACTTTGGGACAAAAAACTCCCTTGTGGAGGGGGGGGGGAATTGATCCTGAACTGCCAGATCACGAGTCCTGCGCTCTGACCACTAGGTATCCCTCCCCCACTCTGTCTTCACAATACACTTTTAGTACTTAATTTAACATCCAGTGGGGATTTACACCGCCGATCTCTCTTTGATATAAGGTAAAAATAAAAAAAGAAGGTAAAGGTGTCCCCATAACCTGTGTGGCTGTAGGGGAGCGAGATGTCAGACTTCGGCTTCTCCAGGGGCCAGCATGTCGAGGGTGGCGTCCATCTCTTCTCTCTCTCTTCTCTTTCTCTCTCTCTCCCTCTCTCTCTCTCCTCTCTCTCTCTCTCTCTCTCTCTCTCTCTCTCCTCTCTCTCTCTCCTCTCTCCTCTTCTCCTCTCTCTCTCTCTCTCTCTCTCCTCTCTCCTCTCTCTCTCTCTCTCTCTCTTCTATCTCACAAACCCACACATACACAGAGTTGATACCACACACGCGTACACGCGCGTAAACACACACAGACACACACACACACCACACACACACTTTGGATGAGACTATAAACCGAGGCCCCGTGTGTTGAATGCACGCAGAACATCTTGCACACACGTTAAATCCTATTCCGCTTTTCGTAAGAGTAGGCCATTAAGTGCCGGTGGGAACAGATGACATTTGCAAAACTGCACATATATGGGGACTGGACGTAAAAAAAAGCACAAGTGCTTATTCCATTATCCTCGAATAAAAAAGAAAAAAAGAACACACACACACAAACACAAACACAAACACACACACACACACCACACACACACACACACACACACACACACACACACACCACCACAAACAGTACGCACACACACACACACACCCACACAACACACACACACACACACACACACACACACACACAACACACACACACACACACAAAACCAAACACTTGATACCATATTCTGACCCCGTACTGACCAATGACATCATTATACCTTGTACGTCAAACTCAACGTCTGCAGACGTCATCACCAAAGCCTACAAGAGGTTTCAAATTTCCCCAAAGTCAACACTTACAAAAGGGTTTCCCCGGTGCATTTTCAATCATTAGAGTGAACCATTCCTCCAACAGATGATAGTGTTTCCCATACAGCAGACTTTGGTAAGGGGTGATTGATGGATATATTTGTGATGCTCCACCACGAAATGAGTCGTTAAGCACCTGACCCACTTTTCCCGCTAGGCGCCATTAAAGGCTGGTGGGGGTCAAGTTGTCAATTTTGAGATTTTTGATTAAGTATAAAAACTATAGCTACCATTCTACCTTGTAATGAAATATCACAGCATAATTTTGTCTCTTCTTGCTTTTAAACGTGTTTTTTTTTTAAAATACCCAAGCCCTCATTCTGACTACCCATTACACTGCTAAACTTGTCGATTTCTCATTTTGTCATGTCCTGCAGTACATCAGTTGGATTTGCAATAACTTTTCACAGAATTGTCCTATTTTCAATCTGCTTTTGTATTGAATAACCTTTTTTTAATTGCAGATTGATAGCATGTCAATAACTAAAAATTGACCTCTGGTGCAATGCAACTCATTATGTGGTGGAGCGTCACATTTGTGAGACGCCAGTACTTTGTGTGGATTTGAAATACCAGAGTTCGCGCCGAACGAAATACTCTTGTCTGAATTGTGTACTTAAGGTAGACAGACGTTAGTAGTAGTAGCTTTTCATCCATTTGAATTCCGTGGAACTTCTTTGTTTGTGTTTGGGAAACTATTTTGAAAAGGACAAACTGTGTGTACGTGTGTGTGTGTGTGTGTGTGTGTGTGTGTGTGTGTGTGTGTGTGTGTGTGTGTGTGTGTGTGTGTGGTGTGTGTGTGTGTGTGTGCGTGTGGGGTGTGTGTGTTGTGTTTGCGTGTGTGTGTGTTTATTTTTTATTTATATTCTTTTATATCGAGGATAGTGAAATAAGCACTCACGTGCTTGTTTTGTACATCCAGTCCCCGTGTGTATGTAGTTTTGTAAATTGTCATCTGTTCCCACCGGCACACAATGGCCCACTCTTAGGAAAAGCAGAACAGGATTTAACGTATGTTCTGCATGCGTTCGCACACAGGACCTCGGTTTATAGTCTCATCCGAAGGACTTTTGGAGAGAGTGGAGTCAGCAATGATGTTAACTTCAGTGGAAAAATCCCCACGAACGGGAATCGAACCCGGGTCGTCAAATTGCGAGCACAATGTTCTGACCACCAGGCTATCCCGTTTCTCCGTGTGTGTGTGTGTGTGTGTGTGTGTGTGTGTGTGTGTGTGTGTGTGTGTGTGTGTGTGTGTGTGTGTGTGTGTGTGTGTGTGCGTGCGTGTGTGGTGTGTGTGTGCGTGTGTGTGTGTGTGTGTGTGTGTGTGTGTGAGTGTGTGTGTGTGTGTGTAGTGTGTGTGTGTGTGGTGTGTGTGCGTGCGCGCACGTACGTGCGTGCGTGCGTGGGTATGTGTGTGTGTGTGCGCCCGGGCACGCTGTGTGTATGTGTGTGTGTTGTGTGCGCGCGTGCATCACCGACGAAAGGAATAAACATCGTATGTCAATCACGTACACATTTTTTTCTGTATTGTGGATGTTAAGTCTGCAAAATCTGCAGAAATCCTAAACAGGTTTTTAACTTAAAGTGGTATTTATCTTTTTGTTTATCAATTTTTTTATTTCAAAGATAACAGCACTCTTGTGCTTTTTTAACATACAGTCCCCGTGTATATGCAGTTTTGTAAATTTTGTCTTTTTTTGTTCTCACAGGCACACAATGGCCTACTCTTCCAAAAAGCGGAACAGGTTTTAACATGTGCATAACACTGAAAGTGGTATACCAACTGTTCAAATAATGCAGTTTTGTATACTCATGCACGCTCAACTTTGTTGCTTCGCTTAGTCAATCCAAAACAAAACAAATAAAAAAATAATGCAAGGATGCAACTTTTCTCGTTTTCATTTCTAGGTAACTGGATTAAAAAAAAAGAACAGAAAAAACAACGTCCCAAAAAACCCTTTTGCATGTAAGCACACAATTTCTCTTCTTCTTATTCGTTTAGTATCTATTACACGATGATTTAGACACGCACGCTTTCTGTACAGAAAAAAAAGAGAAGAAAATCTGTTAACCTATATGCAGCTTTTATTTAACTTTCTTTTTTTTTTTTTTAATAAATCAAACAGACTTTTTCTGTATATATTAATGTTCATGTTTATGTTCACGTTCACGTTCATGTTCATGTGTGTGTGTGTGTGTGTGTGTGTGTGTGTGTGTGTGTGTGTGTGTGTGTGTGTGTGTGAGTGTGGTGTGTGTGAGTGTTGTGTGTGTGTGTGAATGTGTGTGTGTGTGTGTGGTGTGTGTGTGTGTGTGTGTGTGTGTGTGTGTGTGTGTTGTGTGTGAGTGTGTGTGTGTGTTTATTTATTCATTTACTTTATCATTTATTTATTCATTTATATCGAGGATAATGGAATAAGCGCTCGTGTACTTTTTTTTACATCCAATCCCCGTGTGTATGCAATTTTGTAAATCTTGACATCTGTTTCCCATCGGCACACAATGGCCTACTCTTACGAAAAGCTGAACAGGATTTAATGTGTGCGCAAGATGTTCTGCATGCGTTCGCACACGGGGCCTCGGTTTACATCCTCATCCGAAAGACTTTTGGGGAGAGTGGAGTGAGCACTGATGTTAACTCCAAGGGAAAAATCCCCTCGAACGGGAATCGAAATCGAGTCGTCAAATTGCCAGCGCAATGTTCTGACCACTAGGCTTTCCCGCCCCCCCCCCCCCCCCCTGTGTTGTGTGTGTGTGTGTGTGTGTGTGTGTGTGTGTGTGTGTGTGTACGTGCGTGCGTGCGAGCGTGCACGCGCGCATGTTTGTGTGTAACTAACACTTTTTTCTACCTCACTTTTCCCTCTGCGCTATGACTGCTTGTTTCCAAACAGCAGAAAACACTGACCACAAAACAAAGTGGACACCAGGGGATTGCAAACTAATTTACTTCTCAGGTCCAGTCGCCCGCCCAGCTCTTTTACTACTCTTCTTTTGGCCTCTCTCTCTCTCTCTCTCTCTCTCTCTCTCTCTCTCTCTCTCTCTCTCTCTCTCTCTCTCTCTCTCTCTCTCTCCGGTTTCTTCCTTTCTCTTCCTCCATTTTTTCTGGCTCTGTTTGTTGTCCACTTCCTCCCACAATGCATCTCTCCTTCCGTTTTTTTCTGTATCACCATGGAGACCGAATCTCAGTTGACCAAAGGCTAGCAGGTGAAACGTGCCAACTTGAAAAAATTCCTTTTTTGAGGAGAAAAAATACAACCCTTTTCGTTAATATATATATATATATATATATATATATATATATATAATATATATATATATATATATATATATATATGTATATATAATATATTATATATATATATATATATATATATATATATATATATATATATATATATATATATATATATAGTCTATGTGATAATGTCAACCAATCACATCTATGTATGTATATACAGATATCTCTCTCTCTCTCTCTCTCTCTCTCTCTCTCTCTCTCTCTCTCTCTCTCTCTCTCTCTCTCTCTCTCTCTTTTATTTCGTTTATCTATATCGTCCAAATCTTGGACGTGTGCATTACATTAGAGAGCTCTAGCAGATCAATGCCTGTATCTATCTCAGAATTGAATAAAAACAAAATGTAGTATGTATATATATATATATATATATATATATATATATATATATATATATATATATATATATATATACATATATGTATATACATACATAGATGTGATTGGTTGCGAGTTATCACAGAAATCACACGTACGGGTTTAGAGTGATGATGTACAAGTGCCAAGTGCATGTGTCTCTTAGACGAATGTCTAGATCTATGTCTCTGTGTCTTTGTCTGTGTCTATATCTGTGTCTATGTCTGTATCTATGTCTGTGTCTAAGTCTGTGTTTATGTGTGTATCTATGTCTGTATCTAAGTCTGTGTTTATGTTTGTATCTATGTCTGTGTCTATGTCTGTGTCTATATCTCTATCTATATCTGTATCTATGTCTGTGTTTATGTGTGTATCTATGTCTGTGTCTAAGTCTGTGTCTATGTCTGTCTATGTCTGTGTTTATGTCTGTGTTTATGTGTGTCTCTATGTCTGTGTCTATGTCTGTGTTTATGTGTATATCTATGTCTGTGTCTATTTCTGTATCAAAGTCTGTGTTTATGTTTGTATCTATGTCTGTGTCTATGTCTGTGTCTATATCTCTATCTATATCTGTATCTATGTCTGTGTTTATGTGTGTATCTATGTCTGTGTCTAAGTCTGTGTTGATGTCTGTGTTTATGTGTGTATCTATGTCTGTGTCTAAGTCTGTGTCTATGTCTGTGTCTATGTCTGTGTTTATGTCTGTGTTTATGTGTGTTTCGATGTCTGTGTCTATATCTGTGTTTATGTGTATATCTATGTCTATGTCTCTGTGTTTATGTGTGTATGTATGTCTGTGTCTATGTCTGTGTCTATGTCTGTGTCTATGTCTGTGTTTATGTCTGTGTCTATGTCTATGTCTGTGTCTATGTCTGTGTTTATGTCTGTGTCTATGTCTATGTCTGTGTTTATGTGTGTGACTCCCCCCCTGGATAGGACGCCAGTCTATCGCAGGGGTAACCCCCAACACAAGGTTGGTACCCCTTTTACACCTGGGTGGGGTGAGAAAATAGCCGTAAAGTGCCTTTTCCAAGGGCACAACGCCATAGCCGAAAGCTGGGATCGAACCCGCAACCTTTAG
>CM060332.1:15000-18320 GCA_030674155.1 Stramonita haemastoma
GCTTGTTGGTTTGGTTCTGCTGTTGATGCGGACCGTTGCCTTGATGACTACAACAACACGCGGCGTGTGTGTGTGTGTGTGTGTGTGTGTGTGTGTGTGTGTGTGTGTGTGTGTGTGTGTGTGTGTGTGTGTGTGTGTGTGTGTGTGTGTGTGTGTGTGTCCCTAATAGAAGTCCTTGGCGTTAGTGGTAAAGAGTGTGTTCTACTTCTGTGAAAAGTATCGTGCTTCTTTGTGACAACACATGCTTTTTTGTACTTAAATGTTGTTATTGGCGTTAATGGGAAATATTTTTTTACGAGTTGTGTATCTGTGACACTTATTTTTTGTTCTTCATTGCAGCCTCTTGAAGGGAGTGGGGAAAAGTATTCTTTAATTTCTTTTTATTTCAAGGATAATGAAATACGCACTCGTGTGTTTTGTTAGCATCCAGTCCCCGTGTGCAAACGGTTTTGTAAAATTAGTCATTTGTTAGCACTGGCACACCATGGCCTTCTCTTCCAAAAGGCAGAACATGTTTCAACATGTGCGCAAGATGTTGTTCTGCATGTGTTTGCACACGAACACTCGGTGGATAGTATGACCTGAAACTATTGACAGTTCGTGTTTACATTTTATGAGGACTGGGTAGCCCAGTGGTCAGAGCGCTCGCTTTCCCCAGGCTAAGGTTAAGCAGCATTGATACCGACGGAATGGGTGACCGTTTGCACGCCTTGGCTTCAGCACAGTCCCCCAATTCACCCAACTGTTAATAGGCACCTGCCCTCTTTAGGATCAGGGAAGGTAAAGCAGCGAGGGCGAGGAGATGGGCACTGCCCTCAAAATGCTGGCTCCTGGAGAAGCTGAAGTCTCGCTCCCTGATACAATAAATTGAGATGCAGTGGATAAAATACGACATAATACCACACAAGGCGACATTACGGCCAGGAGAGTAATACACAACTTTTGCTGTGACAAGACAACACAAAGCAATGCAACACAATACAATCCATCATAGTGAAATCCATCATACAATCCATCATAATACAACACAATCCATCATAGCACGATGCAATTCATCATAATACAATACAACCCATCATAGCAGAATACAATCCTTCATAGCATAATACAATCCATCATAGCACAATACAATTCATCATAGCACAATACAATCCATCACAGCACAATACAATTCATCATAGCACAATACAATTCATCATAATACAATACAATGCAACAGAAAAGTAGAGGGATTAATGAACGAATAATGATAATACACATGCATTAAATGCTCTGACTATTAATGTAAAAAAGAACAGAAAATATCAAACTATTAAAGTCAATAAAATGTTAGAATAATAATAATAATAATAATAATAATAATAATAATAATAATAATAATAATAATAATAATAATAAATGGAATTTGTATAGCGCTATATCTTGCAGAAACAAATCAAAGCGCTTGCATTCGACCTACACGACGCACAATCAGCAACTATTTACAGTTTTGACAAATTCGAATGTACACACACACACACACACAACACACACACACACACACACACACACACACACACACACACACACACACACACACACACACACACACACACACACACCACACGCACGCACGCACGCAGCACGCGCGCGCACGCACACACACCTACAAAAGTTATACACTTTGGCAGGTGGATGTTGAAGGCAGGGACAGGTAAGAGATGGAAGCGGAAGGAGAAAAACTTAGGTTTGAAATAAGTGTGTCTTGAGGTTGGATTTAAAAGTGTCATAAGTAGGCTTTTGTCGGAGGGAGAGAGGAAGGTCGTTCCACATCGATGGACCGGAAACAGAGAAAGAGCGGCGGCCAACGGTAGATAGGTTGAATCTGGGTGTTCTTAGGGACAAAGTATCTGCCGACGAGCGGAGGGAGCGAGAAGGTGTGTACAAGTGAAGACATTCACAGAGGTAGGAGGGTGCAGTATTGTGGAGACATTTGTAACAGAGGGTATTGATCTTGTAGTTTACTCTCTGTAGTACGGGCAGCCAATGAAGAGATTGCATGAGAGGGGTAATGTGCTCAGATTTTTTCTTTCTGAGGACCAGACGAGCTGCGGAGTTTTGTATGCGTTGAAGGGAGTGGATGGATGATGCTGGCAGACCAGCCGAAAGAGAATTGCAATAGTCCAGACGTGAGAGAATAAGAGAAGTGACAAGTTTGGAAGTTGCATCAGTGGACAGGTACTTTCGAATTGCGCTAATGCGCCGTAGTTGATAGTAGCATGACTGACAGGTTTGGGTAATGAATTTTTGCATGGAGAGGTGTTTCGACAACGACTCCTAATACTTCACAGAAGTGGTAGCGGAACTGACGTTTTGCTGAATTCTTTAAGTTATTGGAATGGAGGAGAGTTTGTGTTTGGTGCCTAAAACATGGCTTCGGGTTTTATCTGCATTTAGTTAAAATTTTTTTTTGTATCTCCGTTTTGGATGTCTTGAAGGCAGCGGGTCTTTTTGTAAGAGAAAAGGGAAGATTTTCAGGGGTGTGTCACTGTTTTGAATCTGCGAGTATCAGCATAAAAGTGATAATTGATATGATGACGGTCTATTATATGTGACAGGTGGAGCAGTTAGAGGGTAAAAAGAAGAGGGCCCCGAAGATCCCCGAGGGCACCACATTCCAGTTTGGAGGGGCTGATTGAATTTGTTTATGCAACTGTAGGACTCGGTTGCGAGGTATGAATGAAAACCCGGGAAGGCTGTGCCTTTTTAACGCCAAACTTTCTGGAGAGGGAAGGAGAACTGAATGGTCTATGTGTCAAAAGGAGCAGATAAATCGAGAAGAGTAAGAAGGGAGATTTTCCCCGGTAGAAGCATGGAGAAGCATTTTAGGTATGAACCGAATCTATCTATGTATCTACGACTACGATCTATGTATCTATGTATCTATCTTTTTACTATGTTTATCTCTACTGTCGTCTGTTGTCTGTTGTCTGTCTATCCTTATCTATTATCTCTAATCTTCTCCCTCTCTTCCCTTAAATATATATTTGTGTGTAAGAGGAGAGAGAGGAGAGAGAGGAGAGAGAGAGGGGAGAAAGAAGAGAGGAAAAGAGGAGGGGAGAGGAAGAGGAGAAGGAGGAGGGGGGAGAGAGAAGAAGAGAAGACAGAAGACAGACAGACAGACAGACAGACACGACAGAAAAGACAGACAGACATAGACAGGAACAGACAGACATAGACAGACAGAGAGACAGAGAGAGACACAGAAGAGACAAAGGAGAAAAAGAGGGGGGGGGGGTTCTTCCCCGTCACAAACCCGTCTGTCCAAGATTTTTCTAGCG
>CM060332.1:18420-20920 GCA_030674155.1 Stramonita haemastoma
AATGTATCGACAGTGCGAAAAATTCTATATTTAGATAAAACTTTTCAAACACATTTGTATTCATTTACTTCTTGTTTTTAATGGTTCCCAGCCAACCCATTCATATTCTTTATAACCCCTACCGACCACAGAGGCCCCATCGGGTCTGTCCTCTCGTCAAGTTTTTAAATCTCAAAATTAAAACTGTGTATTCATAAATCGAGGGCTGGATAGCTAAGTGGTCAGAGCGCTCGCTTTCCCCCCAGTCAAGTTAAGCAACGTCGAGCGTGGTTACCAGTTGGATGAGTGACAGTTTGTGCGCCTTGGTTTCAGTACAGTCCCCCAGTTCACCCAGCTGTAAATGGGTACCTGCTCTCTTCAGGGTCAGGGAAGGTAAAGCAGCGAGGGAGAGGAGATGGGCGCCGCCCTCAACATGCTGGCCCCTAGAGACGCTGAGGTCTCTGATGCCTCGCTCCCCTACGCCCGCTAAAAGGTTATGGGACACCTTCACCTTTTTTAAAAATCACAAACCGACTAAAGCCTAAAGCAGGATTTAATTAAAACCAACTCTACCGTCGTTCTTCACCTCAACACCCTGGCCAACCAAAAGGGTCAATCGAGCACAGTTACCACGTTGCAGCTCCGTACGCTTGTTAAACATTCCTGGCAAAAGGCTGGAGAGAAAGGAAGGAAGGGGTGGGGGTAGAGGATAAAAATGGTAGTCCTGTGTGAGATATTGCCGGACCGTTCAGTGACAGGAAAACATCTCGATAGGTCCTCTGAGAACTGGAAACATCAAAGAGAAACCCTGGGTTTTGTTGTTGCTGCTGCTGTTGTTGTTGCTGCTGTTGTCTCTGCTGTTTTTATTGTTGTAGCTGTTGTTGTTGTTGTTGTTGTTGTTGTAGCTGTTGTTGTTGTTGCTGCTGCTGTTGTTGATGTCGGTGTTGTTGTCGTTAAAGCAGCTTTCGTTAATATTCATGTTGATGTCGCAAATATTATTACACATGATCAGCTCAACTACAAACAATATGAACATGAAATAAGAGACACAGACACAGACAGACAGACAGACAGACAGACAGACAGACAGACAGACAGACAGACAGAGGGGTGGTGCGAGAGAGGGAGAGAGAGGGACAGACAAACAGACAGACAGACAGACAGACAGACAGACAGAGACATAGAAAGACAGAGAGCGTGTGTGTGTGCTATTGTGCGTCCACGCGTGTGCGTGCGTATGTGTGTATGTATGGGTGTGGGTGTGTGGGGGTAGGTGGGTGCGCGCACGCGCGCGCGCGCGCTTTGCGTGCATGCGTATGTGTGTGTGTGTGAATGAGTTTGCTTCTCTGTGTATGCGTGTGTGTGTGTGTGTGTGTGTGTGTGTGTGTGTGTTAGTGTGTGTGTGTGTGTGTGTATGTGTGATGTGTGTGTGTGTGTGTGTGTGTGTGTGTGTGTGTGTGTGTGTGTGTGTGTGTGTGCAAGACAAATAGAGAAAGAGACAGACAGACATGTAGACAGACAGAAACAGAGACAGACAGACAGAGAGGGAATGAAAATAATAGACAGGCAGACAGACAAGCCTACAAGCACACACATTGACACACACACGCACGCACGCACGCATGCACACACACGCGCACAGAGATGACAATATTTACAAAACTGCATACACACGGGGACTGGATGAAAAAAGCACATGAGTGCATTTTTTGTTATCCTTGATATAAAAGAATAAAATGAAATAAACACTCTCTCTCAGACACACACACACACACACACACACACACACACACACACACACACACACACACACACACACACACACACACACACACACACACACATAAAAAAAAAACCCTGACAAACCAATTTCGATCGATTTATTTCTGAAAACTAATTTCGGAAGAGGAAATTATTCATCATCAAAATAATTCAATAATCTGAACTCTAGCCAGGGGACATTAACAAATCAAAAAGAAAAATAATGTATAAAAAATGGCTTATGGCAGACTCAGAGGTAAAGAGCCAGAAGAACTGAACCAGCTGACTCCAGAGCATTGTGTTGATCGGTGGTCTAGTGGGTAACACACCAGTCCAGAGCACTGCAGGTTCAAATCTCATTTAAACACACAAACTCCCCTTCCGTCTATGCTTTCCACAGTAAAGGTTTGGATTCTTGTTTGTGTGTTGTTTTTTTCTCGTATGCGACAAATAATTAAGGCTTTCTGAGCAACATACGTTAAATGCTCGTAAAAGAACGCACAACATCAAAAAGAGTTGTCGGTGGTAAAATCTCTGGAAAAGGCAGTATGATAATTATTAAGGAAAGAAATACGCAGTGTAGAGCACAGTAACAACTGTCGTGTTTGTATTTTATTTTATTTTATTTGGTATTTTATACCACTTTATGTCACAGCAGATATCTCTGCGTGAAATTCGGGATGCTCTATTGTCTGTGCAATCCTGCATACTACCTATGGCTTGGACCCCTTGTCTGATACAACAGCTCCCAAGTACTTGA
>CM060332.1:35920-37310 GCA_030674155.1 Stramonita haemastoma
TGATTGCCTCCCTTCGTTTCCCCACAATTGCCTCCCTTCCTTCTCCACAACCTTTAGTATCCTAAAAATGGCGAGTCCCTCGTTTATGGAGGCGATTGTAGAATGGTCTGTGTCTTGTGACTGTTGATTATGTTGACACTACACCAAGTTGCCTAGGAGGCCTCATCTTCTGGAAATTTGCGCGCAAGGAAAATATTCTTTTTTTTCAAACACTTTCTGATTTTGCACTGTATTACTTTTCTCTGCCTGTCATAAAAAAAATATTGCACGACTTTTTTTTACAGTCATCTTCTTTAAAGGTACAGGCTAAAGCCACCATCAAGATGCCTGTTCAGAGAGGATTATTTCTATGGAGTTAACATCAGTGCCGACTCCACTCCCCAGAAAGTTTTTTTCGGATGAGACAATAAACCAAGGTTCTGTGTGTGAACGTGCGCATAGCATCTTGCGCACACGTTAAAACCTGTTCCGTTTTTCAGAAGAGTAGGTCATTCATGCTGGTAGATATAAGTGACATTTTTCTTTTTTTACACTACTGTCATACTAGTGTTATGTTTAGACATCATCCACAAAGTCGGTATGCGGCTTCTTTAACGGTGTACAGAGAGGTTTGCAGACCAAAAAAAAAATCTGACCATTGGTGAACCTTGGAGCTGAAGCCAAGGATGCAAAAGACAGGGAGAACATGTGTCAATAGGTGTCTTTTTTTAAGGTGAATGGAGTTGGCTTCAGTAGACCAAACATGCTAAGGTTTTATTTATTTCATTTTTAGTTCATGCTACTCATATCACAGTTGAACAATTTTGGAGAAAAAAAATGTTGAATGTGGCGTCATTAAAAACAAATATATTATGAAATCCGATGCAACAATTTACTGTTTGGACTAATGGTAGCCTACGTCAGGTATATATCTAAAATGATTAAACATGATAAACATAACCATGTGTGTTGTGTATTGCCTGGGACATGTTCTTTTTCAATTATGATTTTGTATACAGTGTCAGAATAACACGAAAAAAAAGTACTGAACTGTTCATACCAAGCGTACGCAAGCGGGCCAAAATAAAGTATACACAGGTAATCCTTACATACGCACGAGTACAGACGGACAGACAGACACACCACCCACACCCACACACACACACACACACACACACACACACACATACACATGCACACATGCATGCATGCATGGAGAGAGAGAGAGAGAGAGAGAGAGAGAGAGAGAGAGAGAGAGAGAGAGAGAGAGAGAGAGAGAGAGAGAGAGAGAGAGAAGACAGACAGACAGGCAGACAAACAAACACACGGACGGACGGACGGACGGACGGACCAACAAACGGTCAGACAGACAGTCAAACAGACTGAGCAAAAATCTGCATTCACCAGTATG
>CM060332.1:37410-42410 GCA_030674155.1 Stramonita haemastoma
GACACTGACCACTCGTCAACTGCGTCAAACCATGTTCATTTTAACTCATAAGACATCTACCAATGCAAGAATCTACCAATGCGGGGATGTACAATGCCGGGATCTATCAGTGCGGATCTATCGGGATGACCTCGGTGACCCCCATGGTGTTAACCTGGAGAACACCCAACACAACAACCACCACAAAACTGTTTTCCAAGGTTACAGTGTGGGCTGAACGAGGCTTTTAAGGCAGTAAAAAGATGCACAAAAAAACGACTGGTCTGGCTGATTTAATAGCCACCCCTTCAGTGTTTTTTTCCTCTCTCTCTCTCTGGCTCACGTGTTTGTACCCGAGCTGACATTTCCCCAGGCAGCATACACACACACTCACTACACTCACTACACACACACACACACACACACACACACACACACACACACACACACACACACACACTTGCACAAGCAAACTGGGAAAACCCGCTTTTTGTTTAGCCTATGGACTCTTTCTTTCTGACTCTCATCTCTTTCCTTACAAAAATAAAAGCCTGTTTCAGCTCATGTTCAGATCTCCTAGAAAAATTACCTCTGTGTGTGTGTGTGTGTGTGTGTGTGATTATTTTCTTTCTGTAGGTACACCCCCTGCTTCCTATGTCTGTCTGTCTGTCTGTCTGTCTGTCTGTCTGTCTGTCTCTCTCTCTCTCTCTCTCTCTCTCTCTCTCTCTCTCTCTGTGCCAGTGTGTGTGTGTGTGTGTGTGTGTGTTATGTTCTGCTCTGCAGTGTGCTATACTTCACACATTGCTACTTCTACCCTCCAACCCCCCCCCCCCCCCCCCTCCCTTCCACCTCTCCCTACTATTCCCAACACTACAAAACCCATGAAAAAGATTTTCCGGTTTTCTGTTTCGCTTCTGTAATCCAATGACCCCCCCACCCCCACCCCAACCAACTTTCCAGCCAGCAATCTTCCTCCCCCCCTCCCCACCCCTCCACTACCTGCTACCTCCCCCTCCCCCACCCTCATCCTGACTATAACAAAGAGAAACAGCTGTCGCCAACTGCTGGGAGAGGTCATGGGAAAGGTCAAGCAGAGAAGGAGCTGCGCGAGCCCAGGGGTAGTGGCCTATTTTTAGATATGCAAATCTTGTGTTTCCTTGTCGATCCTGGATCCCGGATCCCGTTAGGGCCACAAGTCTTTCTCGTCTGCTCATTCTGATCAGTATACAGTGTAGTAGTGGCCCACGCGAGCTCTTTGTAGCAGGTTGGGTCGAGTGGGGGGGGGGGGGGGGGGGAGGGGAGGGGAGAAGGGAGGGGAAGCCAGGGTGGGAGGTGGTGACCTGTGACCCCCTCGTGGCGTGGGGGGGGTGTTAAGGTCAAGGTTAGAGGTCACGCCATGTGGTGTTTACAAACAAAGAACTTGCCTGGGTCTTTGGTGGGTGGGTGGGGTGGGTAGGTCTGGGTTGGTGGACGTTTTTGGTGTAATGGAGAAGTTTGGTTGTTTGTAGCCTAGGCCCTACTATACTGACTGAGTGGACATAGAACTAGGTTAACATGATTTTGGAAGATTTGGAAGTAGTGTGTGTGTGTGTGTGTGTGTGTGTGTGTGTGTGTGTGTGTGTGTGTGTGTGTGTGTGTGTGTGTGTGTGTGTGAGAGAGAGAGAGAGAGAGAGAGAGGAGAGAGAGAGGAGAAGAGAGAGAGAGAGAGAGAGAGAGAGAGAGTTGTCTGCATATGCACATGCATGTCACATGTCTTGGTTTGCTTGCAGGCATTTGCAATCATGTGTGTATGCACTGTGTGTGCATGTGTGTTTATGTGTGACTGTGTGTGTGTTTATGTGGTGTGTTTGATAGTGTATGTGTGTGACTCTGTGTGTGTGTGTGTTTATGTGGTGTGTGTGATAGTGTATGTGTGTGACTCTGTGTGTGTCTGTGTGTGTGTGTTTATGTGGTGTGTGTGTTTATGTGGTGTGTGTGTGTTTATGTTGTATGTGTGTGTTTATGCCGTGTGTGTGAGTGGGCATGTATGAGTGAGTGGGCATGTGTGTGTGTTAAATGTGTGTGCTGTTCATGTGTGTTTGTTTATTTGTTTGTGTGAGTGTGAGAGAGAGACAGAGACAGAGAGAGAGGTTTTGTGTGCTGCATGTCCCATGTGGTGGTTTGCTTGCAGGCATTTGCAGTCATGTGTCTATGTGCATGTGTTAGCGCCCGTGTGCGTGCCTGTGTGCTTTTATTGGTGTGTGTGTGCGTGCATGTGAGTGTGTGTTGTGTGTGTGTGTGTGTGTTTGTTTGTTTTGTTTTGTTTAATGTCCTTCACTACTTGGTGATATAGACGCACCCGCATTCTCTCTCTCTCTCTCTCTCTCTCTCTCTCTCTCTCTCTCTCTCTCTCTCTCTCTCTCTCTCTCTCTCTCTCTCTCTCTCTCTCTCATTATATATATATATATATATATATATATATATATATATATATATATATATATATATTATATATATATATATAAACTAAGAACTAACTACAGAAGAGATCTTACTGGGGAAGAATATATAACCTCAGCAACTGATGTTATGAACTGCTGAGAGTCATACAAAACTTCTTGAACTGTGGCATATCTTTTTTTAATATCTAATCCTCTCCTTTTAAAAAGGTCAATAAGAATTGGGCAATCAAACAATAAGTGGTGGATTGATAGAGGCTGAGAACAGCAACATGACACATTTTTAGAATATTTGGTATTCCATGCATTCAACCTCAGTTTATACATTAAAATTTCTAGTTTACGTGAACAAGAAATACGTTCAAAATGTGATGTCTTCATTTTGGACTGCATTCTATTCATCAATCTAGCACTAATTTCATATGAGGACAATACAAGATTGGAATCAAACGTTTCAATACTACGACCAGAGGCACCTTGTTTTGCTAATGAATCAACCAACTCATTCCAATAAATTCCACAGTGAGAAGGGACCCAACATAAAGTTATTTGAATCCCTCTACTGTGTGTGTGTGTGTGTGTGTGTGTGTGTGTGTGTGTGAGAAAGAGAGAGAGAATCAAAGTTGTGTGCATGTGTCTCTTGCACTGGCTTGCCTGCATGTATGTGCTAGTGTGCGTGTATGCGTGTGTGTGTGTGCGCGCGCGCGTGCGCGAGCGCGTACATGTGTGTGTGTGAGTGTGATTTGCATGCCTGCATGTGTGTATGTCTGTGTGCCTACGTAGGTGAAAGTCAAAGTCAAACTTGTCCTTCCAGATAGTAAATCAGTTAAGCCATTGTTTTGGAAGATATTATTCAACTGTACAAGATATTTCCTCTTCACTTGCTTCGTGTAGGTCTTTAAAAGAGAACTGCCATGTAAAATTCTTGAATAATCGAGAGATTACAACACCAGTGTTACAGGTCTTCAGTAACAAAGGTCTTTGTTACAGACGTACAGGCGTATGGATATTGATGTAATCCCACTTGAAACTTTGGACGGCTTTATTTCATCACAGTTGGATTTATAGTCTTATACAGTCCTCCCCAATGTCATACTGACACTTTTCTTTCATGGGGGCCAAAAATGACCACATAAGCAAAATCTCACCATGAGAGTAAAGTCAACCTTGGAGCTCTAGCCAAGGAACGATTTTGGGGGGGGATGGGGAGGGAGGGGGATCTATAGAAACTATGTGTCTGTTCTATCTGGAACTCATGTCAACCTGAACTTATGTCATAAAGTTGTTATGCCAGTTTTCTTTTGTTGTTTGGTTTATTTGGGTTTTGGTTATTCTTGGGTTGATTTGTTCAAGGTGGGGGGAGGGAGGGGGTGTTTTCTTAACCCCCCCCCCCCCCCCCCCCCCCCCCCCCCCACCACACACACACACACTCCTGCCTCGTACTTAGAAAACGAAGGAGTGTGGGGAAAACATTTTTCTTGTTGTTTCTCGGCTACAGCTCCGAGGTTCACCAATAAATAGGCCTAGTGAAATGTTTGCGTATGCGACCGTTTCCCCGCAAGTGAATGAATACTAAAGGTAGAGATAAGAAATGGGATTGAGAGAAAACAAGAGCTTAGCAACAACAACAACAACAACAAACAAACAAACAAACAAACAAACAAACAAACAAACACACAGAGTGGACTGATAACTAGCTAACAGCAAGTTTAGTAATTCTTGTGATTCCAGAAGAACAGGACCCCCCCCCCTCTCTCTCTCTCTCTCTCTCTCTCTCTCCTCTCTCTTCTCTCTCTCTCTCTCTCTCTCTCTCTCTCTGTCTCTCTCTTCCCACCCTCACCCCACCGGCCACCCAAAGTAATAATAATGATAATAATCTTCCGCGACTAAATACCACACTTATAACAAACCATCACACGATGATGATTATAATTATTTTGACGGACTGCATGCAGCCTATAAACTGCTGACAGCTAATGACCAAGAAGTCTGTCTCCTTTAGTAATTAACTGACTTTTGTGTAGGCAATTTGGAGATCGATGACAGAACTTACTTCGACGGTGATCAGTCTTCTTCTTCATCGAACGCTCAGACAGCAACTACCGTTGTCTGTCCTATGAGCGAAAATGCGTCGCGCTGCCGTTAAGCGCCTGACAAGTCAGGTCCAGCGCATCCTACTTTGGTCTGGGAGAGAAATGTTCTTTTAAGTCTTTCTGGAAAAAAAAGGACAGGAGAATGGACCGAGAAGGCAGAAAATAGACAAGGAGGAGGTGACAGGAAGAAAAGGAACAAGGCAGAAACAGAGAAACGGAGAGAAAAGATGGATTTTTTTTTTTGGCAAAGAATTTCCAGAAGGTGGGGATGCTGTTTAAAATATAGACACTCTGGCATCCCCACAAGAGACCAGTACACTACAACCCTATTGCTTATAGCCCCATCAGCCACACAGGGCATTTCTGGGCTGTCACCTTGTTATACTTTAAATATCAGATTTA
Source organism: Stramonita haemastoma (assembly GCA_030674155.1). Classification (NCBI taxonomy): domain Eukaryota; kingdom Metazoa; phylum Mollusca; class Gastropoda; order Neogastropoda; family Muricidae; genus Stramonita; species Stramonita haemastoma. The sequence goes on from CM060332.1 coordinate 42,323, forward strand.
AAATGTGCAATTATTTACTGATCAAAAACAAGATCAAAACTAATCCTTCTGTCCTTCCTCGTAGGCTTTTTACTGTGTGCTGGTGGGA
>CM060332.1:47410-54910 GCA_030674155.1 Stramonita haemastoma
TCTTTAGTCCTTCGGATGAGACTTTAAACCGAGGCCCCGTGTGCGAACGCACGCAGAACATCTTGCGCACACGTTAAATCCTGTTCCGCTTTTCGTACGAGTAGGCCATCGTGTGCCGGTGGGAACAGATGACATTTACAAAACTGCACACACACGGGGACTGGATGTAAAAAAGCACAAAAGTGCTTATCCCATTATCCTCGATATAAAAGAATCAATCAATCAATCAATCAATCTCTCTCTCTCTCTCTCTCTCTCTCTCTCTCTCTCTCTCTCTCTCTCTCTCTCTCTCTCTCTCTCTCTCTCTCTCTCTCTCTCTCTCTCTCTCTGTGTGTGTGTGTGTGTGTGTGTGTGTGTGTGTGTGTGTGTGTGTGTGTGTGTGTGTGTGTGTGTGTGTGTGTGTGTGTATACTTTTCAGCTCCGCCGACTACTGAGGCCACAGAAGCTTAGCATATTAACGTCTGGGTTTGTTGTTTTTTTTAATTTTGCTTTCTTATGATTTATGCTGGGGACGGGATAGCTCAGTGGTCAGAGCACTCCCTTTCCCCCAGCTAATGGTAAGCATGCATTGAGTGTGGTTACCTCTTGGATGGGTGACCGTTTGTGAGCCTTGGCTTCAATACAGTCACCCAGTTCACCCAGCTATCAATGGGTACCTGTTCTCTTTATGGTCAGGGAAGGTACAGCAGCGAGGGATAGGAGATGGGTGCAGCCCTCAACATGCTGGCCCCTAGAGAAGCTGAGGTCTCTGATGCCTCGCTTCCCAAAGACCCCATAGGTTATGGGACACCTTTTAAACTTTAACCTTTTCAATTTTTTTTTCATGCGTATGGCTGTACTGTTCATTGTCATTTTTTGTGTTTTTTTTGGGGGGATGTGAAAAAAGTTTGGGTATTTTTGTTGTGGTAGTTGTTGTTGCTAATGTTTCTATGAAGGTAGTTTCTGTTGTTATTGTTGCTGCTGTCATCGCCGTTGTAGTTGTCATCGTCGTTTTTAAATTGTTGCTGCTGATGATGTTGTTTGTTATAAGTGTTGTTGCTATTGATGTTGTTGTTATTGTTGTTCACAATGATAATGTTCGTAGTGGTAGTAATCTTTTTCTTTTTCGTCTTTTTTCTTATGTTTCTTCTTCTTCCTCCTTGCATTCGTCTTTGCATTCTTTTTTGCATTCTTCTTTACAAGTATTATTTTCTTTTTCTTCTAGCTTTTAATGTTGTTGTTGTTGTTGTTGTGGCACACTTCACACCTAAACATGGCCATTAAGATACGGCAAAGAGAGGGGGGGGGGGGGGAGCTGTTTCTCATCAAAAGTTTGACGAAGAAAGTTCTACGTCACACCAACCTTACTTTCCCGATTCATTGAAGTGCTCCTGCTGCGAGAGAGAGAGAGAGAGAGAGAGAGAGAGAGAGAGAGAGAGAGAGAGAGAGAGAGAGAGAGAGAGAGGAGAGAGAGAGAGAGAGGGGGGGGGGGGGGGGATGGGAGAGAGAGGAGGAGAGGGGGGGGGGGGGGGGGATGGAGAGAGAGAGGGGGTGGATGGAGAGAGAGAGAGGGGGGGGGGGGATGGAGAGAGAGAGGGGGGGGATGGAGAGGAGAGAGAGAGAGAGAGAGAGAGAGAGAGAGAGAGAGAGAGAGAGAGAGAGAGAGAGAGAGCACATACATACATACATACACACAAACGCGTACGTACAAGAGAGAGAGTGAAACAGACACACATAGACACAGAGACACACAGAGGCACACACACACACACACACACACACACACACACACACAACACACACACACACACACACACACACACACACACACACATAGACACACTTTAATGCCCACTCACCATTCTGGGACAGGGATTGTACAGTAAATATAAATAACCATTTCGTGGAAAACATTGTGGATTCAACTTTATGTTTATTAAACGATGGGAGTGTAACACGAATCCCTGATTCTGCAAACCACAGAGCATCTGCTATTGACCTCTCTTTAGTATCTCCTGTAATTGCTCCTAACTGTGAATGGAAAACCATTAAAGATACTTTAGGCAGCGATCACTTACCTATTGTAGTTACTATAAACAACAGACAGGTCTCTAGCAGTGTTTCTGAGGATAAAATACCCAAATTCAATTATCGTAATGCTAATTGGAATGCTTTTCACAGTATTCTCTCTCAATGTAATACTGATGAATTTATAGCTAGTAATATAGATGAAGCATATGCTAAATTTGTTGAAGCTGTTATAAATGCAGCAAATAAATCCATTTCGAAATGTAGCTTAGTAAAGTCAAATAAACAATTTGGCAATGTTTGGTGGAATGAGTCGTGTGAAATAGCAAGGCAATACAAAAAGAAAACATTTAATATCTATCTTAAAGACAGGACTAATGTAAGTAAAATTTTAGAAATGAAAAAGGCAAAAAATTATTGCAATAAAGTAATAGCACAAGCTAAGCTTCAGCACTGGTCAACCTTTTGTAAAAATGACATATTAGGCTCAAAAGATCAACAAAAGTTATGGAAAAAACTGAAAGAGATGAAAAACGGTATACATTTACCAGATTATCCCATAAAATTAGAGAAAAAGGAATTCCCAACCCCCTTTGAAAAGGCTGAAGCTTTTGTAGACATGTTTTCTGAGACAAGTCGTTCAGAGGGGTTAGCTGAAAAAGACAGAATTTATAGAGCAAAGGAAGCATGCCTAGGAAAATATACAGATCCGAAAGAAGATAAAGACCATTATACAAATGCCCCCATTACTTTCCAAGAATTAAAGGATGCCATTTCTTCCCTTAGCTCCAAGAGATCTTCAGTGGGTATTGATGCTATTTCTAATGAAATGATAAAACACTTCCCTGAAAATTGTACTATATTTCTTCATAAATTTTTCCAAAAATGTTGGTCAGAAGGGACTATGCCATCATTATGGAAGCAATCTGTAGTTGTACCTATTCATAAACAAGGTAAACAAAGATCCGATTTAAGTAGTTATAGACCTATTTCACTGACCTCTCATGTAGGAAAGTTAATGGAAAGAATAATATTGAATAGACTTGCTCATTACTGTGAGAAAAAGAATATTATTCCTGTATGCCAAGCAGGTTTTAGGAAAAATAGATCAACAGTAGATCATCTTATTAAACTTACTACTCAAATAAAGCATCAATTTGCCAGACGAAAAAATGTACTTGCTACTTTCTTTGATATCAGGAAAGCATATGATCAAGTATGGCACTTACGATTACTGCATAAGCTTAAAATGATTGGTCTGTCTGGATGCATGTATAATTATTTTAAAACGTTTTTGAGTAATAGATCTATTCAAACAAAAATTGGACACACTTACTCAAGTCCAAGGTTTATAGATATGGGGATCCCGCAAGGATCAGTAGTGGCACCAATGCTTTTCAATATTTTAACATACGATCTTCCCAATGCAGTGTCCAGCAATATTGAACTGGTTCAGTACGCAGATGACTTATGCGTATGGATGAAAGTTACCATGAAAAGACACACTCAATTACGATCTCTTAACTACATTAAAAAGGCTTATCAACATGAGTTAAGTAAAATACATACATTTATGAAAGAAAACGGATTAATGCTATCCCCTGAAAAATCACATATGATGCTTTTCAATACAGGCTACGATCCACAGGTACTACCTTCCTTTCAAATTGGAGATTCTGTATTAGAATACAGACAAACTGCAAAATTTTTAGGGGTATTTCTCACTTCAAAACTAACATGGAATAACCACATAGAGCATGTCCTGACTAAAGCCAGAAAAAGTCTAAATGTCCTAAAAATTGTTAGCAAACAACAATGGGGCCAAGATATTTCATCTCTTATTCATTTAGCAACAGCTCTTGTTCGTTCGAAGTTAACTTATGCACAGGAAATTTTTTTCTCTGCTCCTAAGTATTTATTGAGAAAAATGCAGAGTGTAGATAGCAAGTCTTTCAAATTGGCAATTGGCGTTCCTGTACATACATCAACTTTAAGAATGTATGCTGAAATAGGTATCTTACCTTTTGAAGAGCAAATTCACCTAGCTTCAGCAAAGTACATTTTAAGAGGTTCTACTATCCCGAATTCTAATTTAAAAGAACTTACGTTAAAATCTGATGTCAGTTTTCCCAAGAGAGCCAAATCCATACAATCACTGACAACAATCAGCTCATACACTTCTGATCTGTTCATATCTTCAGGAATGAACGTCAGAAGTGTAGCTCCTCGACCAGCTTTTTCTACCATTCCAAAGTGGGAACTAAACAGTGCTGAGTATGATATTGATTATACTAATATCAGAAAAGAAGAAAGCCCTGTTGTAGCTGCTATAGCTAGAGCTCATTTTGACGAAAACTATAATGATTATCTTAAAGTTTTTACTGACGGTTCTGTAGTTGAAAGTGGGCAGGCTGGATCTGCTTTTGTAGTTCCAACATTGAAGATAGAAAAATCCTATCATATAGGCAAAAGTTATTCTATATTTACTGCAGAACTTATTGCTGTGTTAATGGCTTTAAATTTTTTATTAGATTTACCAATGAATATATATAAGGTGTTGTTTTGCATTGATTCTAAATCTGTTTTGCAAGCACTTAAAACTTTTAGCACAAAAGTAAGAGGAGAATTAATCATTGAAATTACTCATCTTGTACATTTTCTGTCTTTACGAGGTACTACCATTGCCTTTTGCTGGATTCCATCACATTGTGGAATTCATGGAAACGAATGGGCTGACAGCTCTGCAAAAGCTGCTGCAATGGACATTGATGCTGAAGATACAACACCTCTAAATCTTCCACTTAGTCTTCAGGAGGGCAACCATTTACTGGAAAAAGCTTGTTGGAACCATTTTTATAATTTACGAAAGAATTCTTCAAGAGCAGAGTCGTTGAGATGTGACAGAGTGCGCCATTGTTATAACAGACTGTTAAGAAGCCTGGTATATAGATTTCGATTGGACACTTTTAGAACTAAATTTTGTAAAGAAATAAGATGTATATGTGGCTCTGATTTATCACCTAGACATATAATTTTTCACTGTAAACTACTTCAACCTTATTTTCATAGTACTCTCATAGATAAGTTTTCATTAATGTCATATGAAAAAGTATTGGATGATAATGTGATTATGCTTGAAATAGTTAAAAGTTTAGTTAAAAGCCCTGTTGGCGAATTTTTGTAAATTTTCTTGTTAGGAGTTTAATTTGTTCAGGAATTTACCCCCCCCCCCCCCCCCCCCCCCCCGTCCCGTTTTTCTTCAAGAAATAGATTATATGGGTCTGAATTTGGGTTTAAGATTGATAAGGGATAGACACATGTAGGTGAGGTTATTCTATTCATTTTACTTTTAATTCTCTCAGTCACTCAACGGGATAAATACATACACACCCACCTTAGTTACCAAACCCAAACCTACATGCACAGTTGCACGCATTCACACACACACACACACACACACACACACACACACACACACACACACACACACACACACACACACACACACACACACACATGATTTTGCACATGCAAGCTCACACATACTTGCTCATATCCACATGCAGGCATGTGCACTGACATACATACTCACACACTCGCACATACACACTCAAGCACACAAGTGACACAATTAATTTTATTCTACTTTTGTTTCTCGTCTAATATCACTATGAGTGAAGAGACGTTAAATTGAAGAAAGCTACACACACACACACACACACACACACACACACACACACACCACATATATATATATATATATATATATATATATATATATATATATATATATATATATATATATATATATATATATATATATAAAATGTGTGTCTGTGTCTGTATGTAAAAGAAAGAAAAACAGACACAAACAGGCAAGAGACAACAGAACAGAAAAACCATAAGCTACACAGAGAAAAAAAAGGGCTCCCTCTCCCATTATACCACCCACGGAAAGAGCAAAAACACCCCCACACTTCTGCTACCCTCACTATCATTGCAGGTACCATGGCAACAAGAAATGAACTAACATGTGTGGGCGACAGACAGACAGATAGTAACCAACCGGCAGACAGGCAGCTGTGTGTTGGCAGCAGCAGCAGCAGCAGCAGCAGCAGCAGCAATAGTTGATGACTTCATTATCACGTGCTGCTGACTATAGTGCTGTCTCATTTCCCGCTGCTGTTGCTGCCGCTGCTGCTGCTGCAATCACAACCATGTTCAGTCCTGCTGTCACTCTCACCACGTTATTACGTAACGCTCTCAGATCACACAGACGCCTGTAGGTGTAGGTAGCCTAGTGGTTAAGACTGTTCGACTTTATCAATCTTCTCCAGGAGTTAACATCATCAGTGCTGACTCCACTCTCCGCAAAAGTCTTTCGGATGAGACTGTAAACCGAGGCCCTGTGTGGGAACGCACGTAGAACATCTTGCGCACACATTAAATCCTGTTCCGCTTTTTGTAAGAGTAGGCCATTGTGTGCCGGTGGGAACAGATGACAATATTTACAAAACTGCATACACACGAGGACTGGATGAAAAAAACGCACACGAGTGCTGATTCCATTATCGTCGATATAAAAGAATAAAACTGAATATGAAATGAAATAGATGCCAGGGGCCTGTCCATACAGACAGCATCCCCACCTTCTGGAAACTCTGTGCTGGGAATTCCCTCTTTTCTATCCCTCCTCTCTGTATTTTTTCTGCCTTGTTCTTTTTCTTCCTGTCACCTCTTTCTCGTCTATTTTCTGCCTTCTTGGTTCCATTCTCCTGCCTTTTCTTTTTCTCCAGAAAGATTGAAAAGAAAATATTTCTCCTCTCCTATACTGAGACTGACTTGTCAGGCGTTTAACAGCAGCATAACGCATTTTTGCTCATATGACAGACAACAATTGTTGCTGTCTGAGCATTTGATGATGATGATGATGATGATGATGATGATGATGATGATGATGATGATGATGAAGAAGAAGAAGAAGAAGAAGAAGAAGAAGAAGAAGAAGTAGTAGTAGTAGTAGTAGTAGTAGTAGTAGTAGTAGTAGTAGTAGTAGTAAGTAGTAGTAGATAGTAGTAGTAGTAGCAGCAGTAGTAGTAGTAGAAATCAATGTTGACACCGTACCTATGTGGTATCACACGCAAAGTAAACAGCAATTTCTAGCATTCTATTTTAAAACATCCATTCCATTTTCGTTTTTTCGTTCCCCGGCTAGAGTGCCAAGGTTCACCAATGATGAGATTTTGCGAATGGGACCGTTTTTTGTCCACCATGAAGGTAACCATATCCCAACTTTATTTTGTTAGATTTTCCATTACAACACTCTACGTAGGGAGGTGGGTAGCTAAGTGGTCAGAGTGCTGAACTCGTGATCTGATGGCCCAGGTTCGAGCCACCACTGAGACGCCTGTTCCAGGGGATTTTCCTCCTGGAGTTAACATCATCACTGACTCCACTTCCCCAAAAGTTCTCCGATAAACCAACGTTTCGTAT
>CM060332.1:65706-68206 GCA_030674155.1 Stramonita haemastoma
ACAATCACACACACTGTAGAGAAAGAGAGACAGACAGACAGAGACACAGACAGACAGACAGACAGACAGCCACAGACACAGACACAGACAGACAGACAGAAACACAGACAAAGACATAAAAAAGGATAAAAAGACAAAGAGACAGGCCTGATCATCCATCCTCTAATGCCCATGTGGCCACCAGTTTTACACTCTCATACATAACCCACAAAACCTTTCAGCGTGTCCTTGGGCTCAGCATGTGCATAGACACCCGTCACCAACACATAAACAAGGGGGTGGGGTAGCCTAGAGGTTAGAGCCTCAAATGTGTCATCTGAGGGTTGTTTAGGCTGCAGGTTCCAGTCTCCATTAATACCCTGAGTTTTTGGTGGGGGCTTTTTATGGGTGTGTTTTTTGGTATTGTTTTGTTTTTATATTCCCTGGTTAAAGTTCTGAGGTTCACCAATGGTGAGATTTTGTGTTTGCAACTGGGTTTTTTTTCCCCACCACCATGAATGTAACTGCATTTGGAATTCAGAGAAGATGTCTCAAGACAACACTAGTGAGGTGTATTTTTAAAATGTTGTCATCCATTCTTACTGGCATGCAGTAGCAAACAGTGGAGCCAGTTTTTAATGTGTGTTTAAGATATTGTATCTGTGTTTGCACTCAGGGCCTCAGTTTGTAGACTCATTCAAAGGAAGAGTAGGCCATTTTGTGCTGGAAGGAACAATGACAAAATTTACACACACACAAAACTGCATGCACATAGATGTTGTGTGTAGACACCATCCCTCAAGTCGAAATGCACGTAAGTTGATTGTGGGTAAAAATAAAAACTACCACTTATACAAAATCTCACTACTGTGAACCTTCAAGCTCTATTCCAGGAATGAAAAGAAACACCATTTTACAGACTTCGTGTGAGCTTCTCATATATATATATATATATATATATATATATATATATATATATATATATATATATATATATATATACATTGTGTGTGTGTGTGTGTGTGTGTGTGTGTGTGTGTGTGTGTGTGTGTGTGTGTGTGTGTGTGTGTGTGTGATGGCAACAGCAAGTTAAGTAGCATAGCCAATAAACTCTCTCTCTCTCTCTCTCTCTCTCTCTCTCTCTCTCTCTCTCTCTCTCTCTCTCTCTCTCTCTCTCTCTCTCTCTCTCTCTCTCTCTCTCTCTCTCTCTCTCTGTGTCTGTCCTTGGCCTAGGCACTTGCACAATTCACTTAAAGGTTAAACCCAAATTTCCTTTCCTAAGATGACCTAAAAAAAAATTTTTTTTTAAACCCATGGCTAACCTGTTGTGTCGATGGTTTCTCAGCAACTGCTAATGAAGCACTGTGGACCTTTGGATGTTTGGCCCATGTCTTTGCCCCCACACCCATTTTTGATTGACACAACAATAACAGTCCTTAATTGCTGGAATAATTTGGTGACACTCGTCAAGGTATGACAGCAGCAGTTTTATTGACTTTGTGCAGTCCCCACCCTTTTTTTTTTTTTTTTTTTAATAGAATTTTGAAGAAAAAAGGGGAAGGAAAAAAAATGTCAATGATGTGAGTGTATGTGGATACACATGGATGGATGATGTGGATGGGTGAAGATGTGTGCAAATATATATGATCATATGTTGATACGTGCATGTGGAAATGTATGTATGGATGTGTGCATGTGCAGACTCAGACATACTCTTGCACATTTACTTACATTTATATACATACTTATGCATATTGGTACAGGTACACATTTACACATACACACGCACGCACACACACATGCATACATACACACAGGTGCGCGCACACACACATGCACGCACATGTGCAAACATACACATACACAATCACACACACACCTGCACACATACACAGGCACATATGCATGCACACACACATATGCACATACACACATACACACAAACACATATACTCTCTCTCTCACCCCCTCTCTCTTTCTCCCTCCCTCCCCCGTCTCTCTCTCTGTGCCTGCCGGTGTGTATGTATGTGTGTGTGTGTGTGTGTGTGTGTGTGTGTGTGTGTGTGTGTGTGTGTGTGTGTGTGTGTGTGTGTGTGTGTGTGTGTGTGTGTAACGGGGGTGGTCCTAGTGTTTAATAGAACACATGTCTGAATCAGAGGCATTGTCATGGATCTTGTGTTGGCAAGGCATAATGATCCATAATTACTACATGTATCATCATCATCATCATCATCATCAGGGTCTTTCATGGTAATGCCTAGCTGCTGATGGAATAAAATATGATCTCTTTCTCAGTCTCCGATCTGTCTCTGTCTCTGTCTCTGTCTGTGTGTCTGTGTGTCTGTGTGTCTGTCTCTGTCTCTCTATCTCTCTGTGTCTGTGTCTGTGTCTCTCTGTCTCTGTCTGTCTGTCTGTCTCTCTTTCTCTCTGTCTGTCTGTCTGTCTGTCTCTCTCTCTCTCTCTCTCTCTCTCTCTCTCTCTCTCTCTCTCTCTCTCTCTCTCTCTCTCTCTCTCTCTCTCT
>CM060332.1:73206-79172 GCA_030674155.1 Stramonita haemastoma
TTTTTTTACTCTCAGGAAGAACGATTTATTCTTGCACTCAGGCACCTGTCTCTCTCTCTACCACTGCGGTCTATTCGCCTGCTGTTGAATCTACAATGGGTGTGTCTCTTTTCTCGAAATGGCTTTAGAATTTGTCAATGGTGTTCTGTTTGTGCAAGTCATCGAGGGTGTAGTGTGCCTCACCTTGTACCTTTCTGTCACCATCCCTGTGTTGTTGTTTTGAAATGGTGTGTGTGTGTGTGTGTGTGTGTGTGTGTGTGTGTGTGTGTGTGTGTGTGTGTGTGTGTGTGTGTGTGTGTGTGCGCGTGCGTACGTGCGCGTGTGTTTGTTTATTCTGTCTGTCTGTCTCTCTGTCTGCTTTTGTAAAATATTATTTCCACTTAGATGTGAATGGCTGAATAAGAATCCAAAAGAGTTAGAATTTCATTAAGAGAAGCAGACAGACGGACAGAAAACAAGCGAGCAAGCGAGCGCACACACATACACACACACGTCATCATCATCATCATCATCGTCATCTTCATCACATTAAGCAGGCTCTCACACTAACTCACTTTTGCCCCCTGAAAACAGAAGAAAAAAAGCATAGCAAAAATTCTGATTAGCTCAGGCAACGTAGTCATAAAAAGTTGACGCCTACCATTTTTTTCTTTTCTTTTGCTTTTTGATGTAAAGATACGCTGGCACTTTCATCAAACGAACGAAAATGAGAAAAACCGCACTTGAAGAGAGCAAGGCAGAAAATGAAATAAGGCTTAAAAAAAACAACTATCATGACTGATAGAGGAGAGGGACACACTGATACAGACAGATAGACAGACAGGCAGGCAGACAGACAGACAGACAGACAGACAGGCAGGCAGGCAGACAGGCAGACAAACTAGGTGGGTGGGCCGAAAGACTTGTTGTTGGTATTGGGTGTTCCCCGGCGTATCATGACCTCCGGAACATGCACCCTGTCTGTCTCACTCACCACATCTGGGAATCACTGTAAGACTAAATTAAACTGAGGCCCCTGTGCGAACAAACGCAGAACATCTTGCCCACATGTTAAATCCTGTTCCGCTTTTCGTAAGAGTAGGCCATTACGTGCCAGTGGGAACAGATGATAAAACTGACAAAACGTCATGCACATGGGAACTGGATGTAAAAAAAAATATTTAAAGCACAAGAGTGCTTATTCCATTATCCTCGATATAAAAGAATAGATAAATGAATAGATCAATTAATTAATTAATTAATTAATTAATTAATAATTAAAACAGTAAATAAATAGATAAATAAATAAATAAATTCCTGTTTTTCCTCACTTTGCCCTCCTTTCCCTTCCATCTTTCCATGTTCACACGTTTTCTGAGCCTTAAGCTGTTTCTGAAATAATATTAGGGAGAGCAGTGACTGCGGTGTTACTGTCAGCAAAGACTGTCTGTGTCTGCTGTATTCTGACATCTGGGGATGAGGATGACTATAGTCACTGCTACCACAGCTGCGAGGAAGAGGATTATAGTATAAGAGAGGAGAGGGTTCAAGGTTCTTAGTATGATTTTAAGTGTAGCTGAGGGGTTTTTTTTTCGCTATGGCGTCATGGGTGTTTCTGTTTATAGGTAGGGTAAGTGGGTTTTGTTTTTTTATGATGCCTGCAAAAAGGTGCTTAAGAATGCAACAGATTGTTAACTTTTTTTGTGGTCTGGTGTGTGTGTGTGTGTGTTGTGTGTGTGTGTGTGTGTGTGTGTGTGTGTGTGTGTGTGTGTGTGTGTGTGTGTGTGTGTGTGTGTGTGTGTGTTGTGTGTGTGCGTGTGTGTGTGCGTGTGTCTGTGTGTCTGTGTGTCTGTGTATCTGTGTGTCTGTGTGTCTGTCTGTGTCTGTGTCTATGTGCACGCGCGCACGCATAAGCCCACGTGTGCACATGTTATGTGTGTGTGCGTGCGTATGTGTTTGTGCGTGCGTGCGTGTGTGTGTGCGTGCGTGTGTGTGTGTGTGTTGTGTGTGTTGTGTGTGTGTGTGTGTGTGGTGTGTGTGTGTGGTGTGAGTGTGAGTGAGAGTATGCATGTGTGTGTGCGTGAGTGTGAGTGAGAGTATGCATGTGTGTGTGCATGGATGTGTGTGTTATGTGTGTGTGTAAGTTTGTGTGTGTGTATGCATGTGTGTGCATATGTGTGTATATGTGAATGCATACCAGCCTGTTTGTTCTACTTGTCTGTCTGTCTTTCTGTCTGTATATCTATATATCTTGTAAGCTTGCATTCACGCAGAGAAGAAAAAAGAAGAAGAATTGCGAAGAAAAAGAATTGTGAAGAACAGGAATTGCAAAGAAGGAGAAGAAGTGTGAAGAAAGAGTAAACATACACTCACAGAAGAAAAAAAAAGCAAGGAGAGTAAAGTAACAAGACGAACAAGATGAAAAGAGAAGAAGACTAGGGAAAAAATGCAAGAAGAAAAAAAGTAAAGAAAAAAGCAACAGCAAGAAGAAGAACAAGAAGAAAAAGACTTTGGGCCATAAAATAATGTATGAAAGAAGCCAGTAATCGCTTTAAAGGAAACAAAAACACCTATCCTTTCTAAAAGAAGACAGGAAGGTCAAAGACACCATTTGCACAGCTTCTTTTTCTTCCCATCTCTCTTTTTTCAAAACCAGCTTACCCTTTCCATCTTTGTCCCTCTCCTTCCCCTATGTTCACACCTTTTCTGAGCCACCAGCTGTTTCTGAAAAAATATCACTGAGAGCAGTGACTGCAGTATTACTGTCAGCAAAGACTGTCTGTGTGTGTATTCTGACTCATGGAGTTAACATCAGTGCTGACTCCACTCTCCCCCAAAGACCTTCGGAAGAGACTATAAACCGAGGTCCTGTGTGCGAACGCACGCAGAACTTTCTTGCGCACACGTTAAATCCTGTTCCGCTTTTCGTAAGAGTAGGCCATCGTGTGCCGGTGGGAACAGATGACATTTACAAAACTGCATACACATGGGGACTGGATGTAAAAATGTTTATCCCATTATCCTCGATATAAAAGAATAAAAATAAAATAAAAAATAACATCTGGGGATGAGGATAGCCACTGCTACCATTGCTGTGAGGAAAGGGAGAGAAGAGAGGGAGAACGATTCTGGGAGTTGTTTTTAGTGTAGCTGGGTTTGTTTGGGGGGTGGGGGTGGTTGGGGGCGGGGGGGGGGGGGGTTGTTTCTTCTCTTGTTTTTGCTGTGGAGTCATAAGTGTTTCTGTTTATAAGTAGGGTAAGTGATTTCTCTTCTTTGGTTATGATGCGTACCAAAAGGTGCTTATGGATGAAACAGATTGCTTCCCCTTTTTCTTGACTTGGTGTGTGTGTGTGTGTGTGTGTGTGTGTGTGTGCGTGCGTGTGTGTGTGTGTGCGTGTGTGTGTGTGTGTGTTGTGTGCGTGCGTGTGTGTGTGTGTGTGTGTGTGCGTGTGTGTGTATGTGTGGTGTGTGTGTGTGTGAGTCTGATTGTATGTATACATGCATACACACACAAATATATATGTATATGTGCAAGCTTGCAATCGTTGAAGAAGAAAAAGATGAAAACAAAACACACATCAAGACGTAAGCTTGTATTCACAGAAGAAGATGAAGAAGAAGACAATAAAAACAAGAACAAGAACAAAAAGAAAAGTAGGCAAACATTCTTTAAAAAAAAGAAACAAAAAACAAAGCAAAGAAAGAAGAAGAAGACCTAAACGAACTAGAAGAACAAAAAGAACAAGAAAAAAAACTTAGGCCATAAAAAACATAAGGGAAGTTACTAATCTCTTTAAAGGAAAGTAACACCTATCCATTCTCAAAGAAGACAGAAAGGTTAAAAACGTCATATGCACAACTTTTTTGCCCCCCCCCCCCCCCCCCTCTCCCTCTCTTCTTCAAAAGCAGATGATCCTTTCCTTTTCTGTCCCTCTCCTTCCCCTATGTTCATACCTTTTCTGAGCTACCAGCTGTCTCTGAAATTATTTTCAGGGAGTGCAGTGACTGCGTGTAGGCTGTATAATCAGTAGTTTTCTTTTCCCACTCATATCATTCCCCTTTACAGCTTGGTCTTTAGTGATCGACTATGACTCTCTGACTAGGGGGCTTCACTTGCACACTCCTTATGTGCCACAGCCCTGGGGGCTAGTTGGCCTTTGGAGAACATCTCCAACGCTGACTGTCCCTATGCCCTCTAGGCCAAGAGAGTGGGGATGTACTGTGAGCAAGGCATCTCCACTATAATCAAATTTCTGCCCAGTTTCCGAAACAGCAGCTGCCTCCTCTGATGTTTTGGAGGTCATCGTCGAAAACGACGGACAAACAAACATATTAAACTGTCAGCAAAGACTGCCTGTGTCTGTTGTATTCTGACATCTGGGGATGAGGTTAGTCACTGCTACCATTGCTGTGAGGAAGGGGATTAGGATATGAGAGAGAAGAGGGGAGAGGTTTTCAGTGTCATTTTTTGTGTGGCTGGAGAGGTTGTTGATTTTTGTTTTTGCTTTGGAGTTATGAGTGTTTTTGTTCATAAGTAGGGCAAGTGATTTCTCTTCTTTGGTTACTATGCTACAAAAAAATGCTTATGAATGCAACAGATTGCTAAAATCTTTTTTCTCTGTCTGTCTGTCCGTCTGTTCATCTCTTTTATATATGTTCTGTCTCTGTATCTACCTCTCTCTAATGTCTTTTCTCTGTCTCTGTACACACGGGGATTGGATGTAAACAAAAAAGTACATTAGTGCTTATTCCATTGTCCTCAATATAAAAGAATAATAAATGAATAAATGAAAAAATATAACAAAGTCTCTCTGTCTACCTAAATTTCTCTCTCTCTCTGCACACACACACATACACACATACACACATACACACATACACACATACACACATACCCCACCACACACACACACACACACACAACACACACACACACACACACACACACCCCACACACACCCCACACCACACACACCTCTATGACATCACACTGTCATCTTTCGTCTTGGCAGTTTATGAAATTCCTCCCACCCACATCCCAACCACCTACCCACCCTCACCCCATCCCCTCACTCTCTTCCTACCTCATGTAAAAAACACCACTCGAAGCGATGATAACAACCACTGAAAAGGAAGAGATAATAGATGATAATATGAAGTGATGTTTGGGGAGGCGGGGGGGGGGGAGAGGGTTCCAGAGTCAGCAAGGTTTCTCTCCACTGTAATTCATGGTTAAGTTCGGGCAGTACATAAATTTTCTATTTTTACACATACACACGTCGCACACACACACACCAACACCACCCAAACACACCACACATAGAACGTAATGATACATAGAACATGCATGCATGCTGCATGATGCATGCATACATCATACATACATACATACATAAAACATACATCATAAAATTTTCATACATAAAACATAATAATACAAAGTGCATGCATGCTGCTGCAGCATGCATACATTCAAAAAACATAATACTGCATCATGCATCATGCAGATGATGCATGTGCATGCAGCATGCATGCAGAGCATGATCATGCATGCTGCATACATACATCATAAAACCCCACATAAAATAAATACAACATTCATACATACTACATACTACATACACACGCACTTCAAACTTACACACTTTAAAACCACCCACACATTACACACTTCACAATTACACAACATTACACACCACTTACACAACATTACACACACTATTACAACAATACTTACCACTTTAACACTTACACCTTAACACACACACACACACCACCAAACCCCCACCCACACCACAACACACACACACACCAACCCCCACCCCAAAATACACACACCACACACACCCCCATGTGTCAAAGGGTTTAGGGTTTATTTTTTAGCGTAACTTTTTCCCCCCTTTTTTTTTTGGGGGGGGTAATCCTTCTTTTAGCTATGGGGAAATTTGCTGCCCCCGAGGACGCAGCTTCGTTTATGGTTAAAAACA
>CM060332.1:79272-91772 GCA_030674155.1 Stramonita haemastoma
GTTGGGGTTTGTTTCAATTGATTATAAAGTTGGATGATGAATTTTGCTGACTGGATGAAGCTTGCTGGCTTAATCTGGTCTCATGCTTGATGCGCTTATAAGTGATCCATTTGAAAATAAGAAACATCACAGTCCAGACTGATATGAGATGCTTGAATAATGTACGGAAAAAAATTTTTTTGTACCAATGAGTACTTTAGGGAGAAATTTGCTGTGTTTGCCTCCATACAATTTTATTTAAAGCTTCGGTGATTCAGAAGCATGAACAAATTTGAGCTGTTTTCTCATAATTTACACAACATACATATCAAAAACCTACATATCATGGGAAAATAAAAACTGAGTTTTGAGTAGGAAGTTTATGAGCACTGTAGTTGACTTACTGATTGCTGTTGATCATCTGAAAGTCTGAACAAGTTTGCTTCAAGGTTGTGGATAGTCACATGTTATACAAAGGTGTTTTGTTTCATGTTTACACCCTCCACCTTTGCTTTGCCTCTTCTCACAAACTCTCTAACTTCTTTTGTGGTTGTTACTGCTGAAATGGAAAATGTGAATGCCAGTTGATTTAGTGTGTTGGCTGTATTAACACGATTCAGGCTCAGTGGGTGTTACAGCTGCTGATGATATGTATGGATACAGACAGTGTATGTTTTTGTCGTAGTGATGTATGCATGTTACCTTTGAGTGCAAGCTTGCATTTAGGAGGGATGCTTTCAAAATGCAGTTTTAGTTTGTGGAGAGTATATACCGGACTGTTCATGCATAATCTCATTGATGTGGGTTAAAAGTATGCTGTGTCTTGTAGCCCCTCTCCCCCCCAACATTTGTTTAAGTCTGAGTTATGGGATGACTTGTGAATAGCAATGTTTTGGTGAGAAATCTGTGCACGGAAAGAAGTGTTGTCAGTGTAAATATATTCATGGGATAACACCTGTGGTGTTCTGGCTCTTCCATGTTCCATTCATGTGACTTGCTTTATCTCCAGACATTCAAGGCTGGCCAAGCCCAGAGTTGGCCTGCAAAACGGGAGCAACAGCATGTATACATGGCAGGCAGTTTTCTTCTTTTTTTTTCTGTTTTCATCTTTCATTCTCTTCTTTTTTTTTTTCAACACAACATCCACTTCCCCCTCTCATTCTCTTCTTTTTTTTCAACACATGATCCACTCCCCCCTCTTATTCTCTACATCTCTGTCTGCTTATCTCATGCTTCCACCCAGTTAACACATTATTGAAATCTAAAGGTCAAGGGCATTATGAGTTATAGCACATTTCGATGTTTAGCTGAAAAGGGCAGATTTTTCCTTTGAAAGGAAGGATGTCGAACAGTTTCAGGTTCTGCATATTGTCTTTTTCAATGGTCAGATATCATGACAGTCTTTAAACATAGTCATAGTGTGTTTTTATATGTACAAAAAAAACTGATCTTATTCTGTTGTGTCTATATTAATACAAGAGACAATATTGATCCAGCAGATTCATTTTTGGCAGTCTGGTGTAAGTTTAAGCAGTAGGCCTGCAGCATCTTGAAAATGAACACAGTATGTAACGTACAGGGTAACAGGCTTGAAATGTATACTCACAGAATTGGTAAGGGTAAATTTTTTTTTTAAACAACCTAACTTGCACTTTATGAAGTACAAAACGCATTTGGTAAATGGGTACATGAATGGATACTAAGGTAATGTCTTTGATTTTGAATTCTTGTATGTATAAAATAAAAAAGATGGAGATCTGTGTTTCATGGTTTGACTCATCATGAAGCAAATCAACTGACCCGTGACAAAGCTTGGAGAAGTGAGCTGCTCTTGGAATGCCAAAAATGGGTGTAAATAATGTACATGTGCCGATAGGTAAGTGTGTGCTCCTATGTGCAGTCAGTTGTACATGCATGTGTAAAATGCGGTTCTTAACTTCTAGTACATTGAAACGACTGAAAGTATTGCTTCTTAACAGAAACAATATTTTCCCCTAACTGACGTTTTTAGATCAACACCAGACCTGTACATGTATAGGGAGAAACTTTCATATGTTTGTAACAGATTTATTTTGGTTTAGAGCATTAACAAAAAATCATGTTTTGGGTGTTGGAAGAATGCCTAGTTGGAATAGGGTATGTTGTTGTCAGGGATTCGCTCTGATTTTCAAGGTGGACTTTGGTTCTACCATTTGGGCTTCTTCAGACATTTTTATTAACTCATAGTATCAAGTTGTTCTACCTGGGATATCAGCAGATACTAAGTCAGCATAAACTTGGTTTACCATTTCTCAGCATGATCTCTGTTGTATCAAGTTCTTCTTTGTTTTTTTGTTTTTTTCTGTGGAGTTGTTGGCTGAAATGGCCGCGGTTCTTGCCGAGATTTCATCTGTTGTTTTCTTGACAGAAACTTTCTGTCTAGTGGCTGGACAGTGTCCTCTAGATGTCCTGCAGTTGTGCTGTGTGACGTGATCTGCTGTGGTGTTGTTGTTTGTATGTCCAGCTGTCTCCACACTTAGTTTAGCATGTGTCTTCATGGCTCACGTTTTTAATCGTTAGATCTAATAAGTTTCTTGTTATAATTTTTCCCTCATGTAAAATTTTTGCTTTTGTGTGTGGGGGGGGAGGGGGGGGATGTTATGTTGTTGCTACACTCAATGCCACT
Organism: Stramonita haemastoma; assembly: GCA_030674155.1. Lineage (NCBI taxonomy): Eukaryota > Metazoa > Mollusca > Gastropoda > Neogastropoda > Muricidae > Stramonita > Stramonita haemastoma. The sequence continues at coordinate 81,917 of CM060332.1, forward strand.
TTATTTCAAAGTTTGGTGGACAGTTTCGGGGTTGGAGGGTGTTTTAAGGCATATGTTTTATGAAAATAATCATTGACTTGCAGTTTTGTGTTTGTGATATATTATTGAATGCTGCTCTCAAGTTTATTGGTTTGCGGCTGTTTAAAAAACAACAACAAAACAACACAAACTAGGCGACAGATTGGTACCATAATCAGGTGGAAAGAGAAAAAAACCCCTTGTCTTTTATGTGAACTTGATTCAGTGATCTCTAATTTGATAGGTTTGCATTGCAACAGTCTAGCCTCACCACTGTAATAGACCTATGATCGCACTGAAAATTCATACCTTCATAGCATTATAGAAAGATCAGAAAACGGATCTAAACATTTGTGCTTCCTGTACCTGTCATTTTCCCCCTCCTGAATTAAAGGTAACACTTGTGGACAAAATTATTTCTTCCATTTGAGTTTTATCTCTTCCAGCCACATTAACCAAAGTGTTATCTCGGTTTAGTTCATAGAAATCAAGAGTTCACCTTCAAGTCTGGAAAAGTCTTTGTATGCTTGTTGAATTTCAGCTTAGTAAGTTTACCGTAGACTAGGCCTACCATCCCCTAGATATCATGTCATCAGCTATATTTTTTTTAGAGGCACAAGAGGAATTTGTCAGAAAGAACAACACCTATGTATAGTAATGAATTCTTGCCTGTATATCTATGCTGTACAGATTGAAGTATGTACTTGCAGACAAGATTTTATTCAAAACGCACATTAAAGGGTCAGAGTATATTTTATTTGTGAGTGAGAGATCCTTAACTATCAGTGAGACATGCTTTACTATTGGTGAGACATGCTTAACTATTGGTGAGACATGCTTAACTATCGGTGAGACATGCTTTACTCTTGGTGAGACATGCTTAACTATTGGTGAGACATGCTTGTCTATTGGTGATACATGCTTAACTATTGGTGAGACATGCTTTACTATCAGTGAAACATGCTTTACTATTGGTGAGACATGCTTTACTCTGGTGAGACATGCTTTACTTTTGGTGAAACATGCTTTACTCTTGGTGAAACATGCTTTACTCTTGGTGAGACATGCTTTACTGTCAGTGAAACATGCCTAACTATCGTGAGACATGCTTTACTATTGGTGAGACATGCTTAACTATTGATGAGACATGCTTTACTATTGGTGAAACATGCTTAACTATTGGTGAGACATGCTTTACTATTGGTGAAACATGCTTTACTGTCAGTGAGACATGCTTAACTATTGGTGAGACATGCTTAACTATTGGTGAGACATGCTTTACCATTGGTGAGACATGCTTTACTATTGGTGAGACATGCTTTACTGTCAGTGAGACATGCTTAACTATTGGTGAGACATGCTTTACTATTGGTAAGACATGCTTTACTGTCAGTGAGACATGCTTTACTACCAGTGAGACATGCTTTGCTTTGGTGAGACATGCTTTACCATTGGTGAGACATGCTTTACTCTTGGTGAGACATGCTTTACTATTGGTGAGACATGCTTTACCATTGGTGAGACATGCTTTACTATTGGTGAGACATGCTTTACTATCAGTGAAACATGCCTAACTATTGTGAGACATGCTTTACTATTGGTGAGACATGCTTTACTATTGGTGAGACATGCTTTACTATTGTAACCCTTTAATGAGAGATATAATTATTTTCATTCTAGGCATACATGTTGAAAAATATTATATTTGTTGAGGATAAAAATGTCTGTCTTTGTAGAATTTTTTAAAGGATGGGATAGAGTCTATTGTTTTCAAGACCATGACATTTAGTGTAGGCTTTATTTTCTCCTTCATATTTATTTATTCTTTTTTTATAAACTGGAATTAAAAGAGGATATTGCTTGTCATAGCTGTTAGCCTGTGACCTGAATAAAATGCAACAATAATCAAAGTTATCTGGGTTTTTTTTTAGCATTTGAAATTCGTGAGTGCAGTTGTTTGGAGTTTTTTGTGACTGCTCAGGGTTTTCAATTCTCTTCAGGATTGATGTCAGAAACCTATTAGTTGTGTGACATAGGGAGTGCATAGTTATAAGCTGATTTATATATAGAGGTTTTTTTTAAAGTATGTTAATGATGTTCTGTGAACAATTTTCAAGCTATCTAAAAATGCCTATATTTTCCATGTTTTTTTCTGGAGAAACATGGACACGTAATTGGGTGAGTGGATAGCATACTGGTGACATAATTATGTAAATTACCTGGAAGTGAATGAATGAATGTATGTATGGTTTAAACATGGTATAAAAACCTCCAAAACTGTAGGCATGACTTTAGTAGCACTGAGGGAGAGGGGAAATAGACAAGGAGGTGGTGGTGGGATTGGTGAAAGGGCAGGGATTAGAATGGGTTACAATCAACACAATCATAAAATACACAGCAACATAACACATTTGAATGTGCAAGCACACACACACACACACTACTCTCTTCTCTCTCTCTCTCTCTCTCTCTCTCTCTCTCTCTCTCTCTCTCTCTCTCTCTCTCTCTATATATATATATATATATATATATATATATATATAATATATATATATATATAACACATCCATGCAGCTAGATGATCAAAATCAGTGATCTTTTATGGACCCCTAGCTATTAGTTGAAAATTAGGAGTAAAACATAAATTACCTGTCCAGCATAGAAACTCCTCTCTCTCTCTCTCTCTCTCTCTCTCTCTCTCTCTCTCTCTCCTCTCTCTCTCTCTCTCTCTCTCTCTCTCTCTCTCTCTCTCTCTCTCTCTCTCTCCAAGCAAGTGAATGGAAGCTGTTATACAATAACAATGTAATGTTTATTTTGTACAAGTTTTTGAATAAAATATATCATAATTGTTTTATGGAGCTAAAGCAAAAGTAAGTGTATTTTTATGAAAAAAAATGTCTGTGTAATGTTTCATTCAGTTTAACATGGAAGTATATTGCTGACATATTGTTGCAGGCACAAAGCAATAAAAGTACAAAAGAATCTGTTTTTAGTTTGTGTGTTATAAAAAATGAGTGTGTGTGTGTGTGTGTGTGTGTCTATGTGTGAGTGCACGGGGTGTGTGTGTGTGTGTGTGTGTGTGTGTGTGTGTGTGTGTGTGTGTGTGTGTGTTGTGTGTGTGTGTGTGTGTGCCTGTTCTGAGCGTTGAGCTCGTGATCTGACACGCTGGGTTTCAGCCACTTCCAAGGCACCGGGACCAGGGACTTTTCCCTAGAGTTAACATCAGTTCCTACTCCACTCTCCCGAAGATCTTCAGATAAAATCATAAACCCCAGTTCCCGTGTGCGAACGCATGCAGAGTATCTTGCATACATGTAACGTAAAAATCCATTTCTCCTTTTGGAACAGTAGGCCATTGCATGCCAGTAGGAATGGATGACATTTCAAAACCGCATGCACGCTGGTGTTGTGTTTAGACATCATCCCCGAAGTTGGAATGAGGCTGCCTTAAATGGAGATCTAGAACGGTCGCGTATGCAAATCTCACCATTTGTGGACTTCTGAGCTCTTGCTGAGGAACAGGGGATATATACATATATATATATATATATATATATATATATATATATATATATATATATATATATATATATATATATCTGTGTGTGCGTGTGTGTGTGTGTGTGTGTGTGTGTGTGTGTGTGTGTGTGATATTCTGTTCAAATCTTTAAAAGAAAGGGGGCAAACTTCGCCCTTTCATTTGCCTCAGAATCTCTGAAACCATCTTGAATCAGGAAGCAAAATCAGAATCAACTAAAATTAAGCTGATGCCTATCAAACACTGAAACAGACTTCAATGTGTTGTCCAAAACAAAACACAGAGTATGAAAAACAAAACTTACAAACAGAATGATACTGACAAGTATTCAACTTTGTTCTAGGGCCTAGGTTCTCCAGGAAGAAGATGGCAGTAGGGAGCCAGGGTAGCCTAGTGGTTAGCGCCTTGCCTTCGGGATCGAGCCACCACTGAAGCACCCCTTCAAGGGGATTTTTTTCCCTGGAGTTAAACATCAGAACCAACTCCAATACCCCGAAAGTACTTCGGATGAGACTATAGACCAAGGCCCAGCGTCCCAACGCGTGCAGAATACCTTCCGCACATGTTAAAAACCTGTTCTGCCTTTCTAATGAGAAGGCCCTTGTGTGCCGGTAGGAACGGATGACATTTTATATTTTAATTGCATGCACACTGGTGTGTTTAGACATCATCTCCGAAGTCTGAAAGTGGCTACCTTAATGGTGGCAAAAAACACAGCCACATACGCAATAATCTTACTTACTATTGGTGAACCTCAGAGATCTAGCCGAGGAACAAAAAGAAATGGGTGTACCAATTTTTCACACAGCACTTAATGAAAAACGATCAGTACCAGACTGGAAAAAATGGCTGTACAATAAAATGATTAATCAACTTTATTTTAGCTCCTTGTTGTTTTTTTGCAAGAAATATAAACATGAAACTAAAGGCATTCTCATTCCAATTTGTGCTATATCGAAAGGAATGTCATCTCATTAATTTTTTTTACTAGATCTAGGCTTACTTCTAGATCTATATATTTTTTTTTTGGATAAAATGTTCGGACAAGTCAGCCTATTGTCATATTGCACACAGGTATTTTTAAGAAAATACGTTTTGACACACTGCTATAATTGGGCGTATAAGACCTTGGACGCCTAACTCTTATGGTCCTGAAGTCATGAGTACCGAGTTCGAATCTCGATGGCACATTGTAAATTAAGAATGAGAACTTTCCCAGTCTCACGGCTGAATCTGTTGTGCAGACCTGCAAATGCCTGTCGCCCTTTTGTGCCATACATGCATGCAAGAGTAGGCTATATCTGTGTTTCTCGTGTTGCTGAAGAAAGGAAATGATAAGTAAACAGCACAGTCAAGGCTTCATCAGTGTATTTGGTTTTACAGACGGACCAGCATCTGCTTTGTAGATATCTCTGCTGATATGGGGCGGGGCCTGTGTGGAGTATTCCGCACTTAGAGACATGATTTGAAACCTACACCTGGTATAGTTCTCTTCACTTTATGTACATCTACCTGAATAAAGTATTCACAAGTTTACATAATACATGTTGTATCAAACGTTAGATATTTGACTGGGGCGGGTTTACACATTTCAGTTCAAAACCGGCCAATAATGTACAGTTATCTACATTCTTGTCTCTCCCCTCCCACCCATGTCTCCCCTTTGTCCCCTCATGGAAACCCATTACAAACAACAACGAAACAGAAAAGACAACCAACCTCCAAAATGATAACCAAATACTCAAATAAGCAGAAAAATAGTGAAGAAATAAAGGAAAAAATGAATAATATAAACCAAAAAAAGCAAATGAAGATAAAATGTTAACGAAGGCCAGACTCAAATCTAAACAACAGATTTAACTAAACGGTGAAACGCTATAGACGTGTTTTCTTTTCCAAATGTGACAATTCCAGGCTCTCTTTTGATACACACAGAAATGTAATGCACAGCTTCCCTGTGCGTCTTAGTAAATGGTGAGTGTCCCACATGGTGCATGCTCTGACTGATCACTACCATGGCAGATGGACTCTAAAAAGGTAAAGGTGTCCCATAACCTATGTGGTCGTAGGGGAGCGAGGCATCAGAGACCTCAGTTTCTCTAGAGGCCAGCATATTGAGGGCAGCGCCCATCTCCTCTCCCTCGCTGCTTAACCTTTCCTGACCCTAAGAGGGCAGGTACCCATTTACAGCTGGATGAACTGGAGGGAGGGGGGGGGGGACTGTACTGAAGCCAAGGCACGGAAAGGGTCACCCATCCAACTGGCAACAACGCTCGATGCTGCTTAATTGTGACGTGGGGAAACGAGCCCTCTGACCACTTAACTATCCCACGCCCTACTTTATAACTAAGTTTTTGACAACTGACGGCTATCATGGATAGGCTGAGTCTTTTCATTCATTCAAAGGTAATGTTCATTGCCCAGTCCATCATCCTGCTGCGAGGAGGGGAAATGATGGGGGCAGGGAGAGGGAATGTGGGGGTTGGGGGTACATTTGAGTGTATCTCACGTCATGGAATGCCCAGAACAACACTGTGATGCTCTACGCCGAAAACTGGTCCGTAATGACGTCAGATAAACAGTTCCGTTATTTCACCAGTGAGGTCTGTACCTGATGACCACAATCGGTTCCTTCCATGGGGCGCTGTTCGGGTGATGCTGGTTTTCAGCTCATCTGGGCTTCAGTGCTGCCTGTTGTCCAAAATGGCATCTTGATTCTCTGGTCATCACACAGTGTAGCAGTCATCTGCGCACACACACACACACACACACACACACACACACACACACACACACACACACACACACACACACACACACACACACGCACACACACACACACACACACACACACACACACACACACACACACACACACGCACGCACACACACACACACACACTCTCTCTCTTAATGATCAATGTCCTTCACACCTTCTGAGGTATAGATCTAGAAGATTATAAACGGGAAGACAAAACCAACGGCTATTCGCCCCCAAAATGTTCAATACTAGGGTGAAAACAAATGTTACGTTCAATTAACGTCAAAAGAACAGCACTCAAGAAAGTACACGCTAAAACAATACAGTATACTTTTTTTGTAGGAAAAAGGCTGGATATTGCATGACTGCAACTTGAATGAAATTCCTAGATTAAATATAGTTATAGCGTAAAGGGGGGCGGGATAGCTAAGTGGTCAGAGTGCTCGCTTTCCCCAAGTCAAGTTATAGCAGCATTGAGCGTGGTTACCAGTTGGGTGGATGACCGTTTGCGCGCCTTGGCTTCAGCACAGTCCCCCAGTTCACCCAGCTGAAAATAAGAACCTGTCCTCTTTAGGGTCAGGAAAGGTGAAACAGTGAGGGAGAGGAGATGGGCGCTGCCCTCAAGATGCTGGCCCCTAGAGAAGGTGAGGTCTGATGCCTCGCTCCCCTACGACTGCCTAGGTTAAAGGACACCTTTACCTTTTACCTTTTGTATAGCTTAAAAGGCAACTGTGAAGTCTCTGCAAAACCCCAGAATCTCACCATCATCCAAGTGTATGCTCCAACATCTGACTACGATGATGACCAGATAGAAGAATTCTATGAAGAACTTGAAAACATCATCTCCAAAACGCCCAAAAATGACATCCTTATTGTGGAAGGCGATTGGAATGCTAAGGTGGGACCTGATGCCTATGACACCTGGGCAGGAACCACAGGACGCTTTGGACTGGGAGAAACAAATGACAGAGGACAGCGGCTGCTGGAATTCGCAAAGAAGCACAAACTAACTCTGGCTAACACACTCCACCCTCACAAGCCATCTAGAACATCAACCTGGCACTCACCAAATGGTCTGATTCATAATCAAATTGACTACATTCTGTCACCCCAAAGATTCAAATCCAGCATAAACAAGGCAAATACAAGAACATTCCCAGGAGCTGACATTGGCAGTGACCACGACCTTGTACTTACCACCATCAGGCTGAAACTGAAAGCAAAACAACAGCCAAAAAGCCCACGCATAAGATTCGACCTGGAAAAACTCAAAGACCCAACAGTGGTTGAGATCTTCCAAGCCAACATTGGAGGAAAGTTCGCCGCACTCACAGCCATTGACAATGATGTGAACACATTAGCCAACAACATCAAAGAAGTGCTAACGACAGCAGCAGAAGAAACATTAGGCAGAAGCAGAACAAAGAAACAACCCTGGGTGACAAATGAGGTTCTTGACCTCTGCGACAAAAGAAGAGAACTTAAGAAGCAAAAGTTCACAAGTCAAGAAGCCAACAACAAGTACATGGATAGCCACAGAGAAGTGAGGAAAAAGATGAGAGAAGCCAAAGAAGCGTGGATAGAAGAACAATGCAACAACATCGAAGATGGAATGGCCAAGGGAAACAGCAAAACAGCTTACAACACTCTGAAAGCACTAACGAAAACCACACAGCCTAAAGCCTCTGTTATTGAAGACAAAGAAGGAAATCTTTTAACGGAAAACAATGCCATCCTCCAGCGCTGGACAGAATACTGTGAGGGATTGTATAACTACCCACTACGCCCAGATACCAACATAGTTTCCAACAAACCCCCTGAACACCAAGATAAAGACCCACCAATACTAAGGTGTGAAGTAGACACAGCTATTAAGCAATTGAAGAAGGGGAAGTCCCCTGGAATCGATAACATCCCAGCTGAACTCATAAAAAATGGAGGGAATGAAACAGCAAGGCGATTCACAGACCTTTGTCAGAAGATCCACGACACCAAAGAATGGCCAAAAGAATGGACACAGTCTCTTGTAATACCCCTGCCAAAGAAAGGAAACCTCAAGCAATGCCAGAACTACAGAACCATCAGTCTCATAAGCCATCCTAGCAAGATCATGCTGCAGGTAGTCCTCAACAGACTGAAAAACCAAGCAGAAAAACTCCTGGCAGAAGAACAAGCGGGCTTTAGACCAAAACGCAGCACAATGGAACAAATTTTCAACCTGAGAATTCTGATAGAGAAGCATCTCCAACACCAAAAAGACTTGTACCACAATTTTATAGACTTCAAAAAGGCCTTTGACAGGGTATGGCATGACGGCCTCTGGCAAGTACTCAGGCACTTCAACATTGACAACTGCCTAATTGAAGTCATCAAGGCTCTGTACGAGAATGCAAGAAGTGCAGTTTTCATGAACAACCACGTGGGCGAGTTCTTCAAGACCACGGTTGGAGTCCGCCAGGGCTGCCTTCTCTCACCTGTACTCTTCAACCTCTTCCTCGAAAACATCATGACAGAGACACTGCAAAACCACCACACTTCCATCTCCATTGGTGGAAGACCCCTTTGCAACCTCAGATTTGCAGATGACATTGACCTCATGGGCAGCAGCAAACAAGAACTGCAAATCCTCACAGACAGTCTAACAGACCGAGCGAGCGCATACGGCATGGAGGTCAGTACAGAGAAATCGAAGATCATGGTCAACAGCGCGAGTAATGACAGCACGGAAATAAAGATGAATGGAGAAATATTGGAAGAGGTGAGCCAATTCAAATACTTAGGCTCCATTCTAAACAAAAGATGGCACATCAAACAATGAAGTGAAAGCTCGCATTGCAACAGCAACATCTGCTCTAGTCAGACTCCAGAGGATCATCAGAAGCAACAACATCAGCTTCTGCACCAAATACCACCTCTACAAATCCCTCGTAATATCTATCCTCCTATATGGCTGTGAATCATGGACTCTGACAGCAGAGTTAGAGAGAAGAATCCAAGCATTCGAGAACAAGTGCCACAGAAGACTCCTCAAAATATCATACAAAGAACACAAGACCAATAACTATGTGAAAGAGGAAATCAAAAAGCGTGTGGGCCCCCAAGAGCCTTTGCTCTCCACCATAAAGAGGAGAAAGCTGATGTGGTTTGGTCACACCACAAGACACAACACCCTAGCAAAAACCATCTTGCAAGGAACAGTCGAGGGCAAAAGAAGAAGAGGCCGCCAAAAGAAATCATGGGTTGACAACATCAAAGACTGGACTGCCCAACCCCTGCAACGCCTCCTACTAGCCACACAGGATCGTGAAGCATGGAAAAAGATCTCCGTTGCGTCTTCTCTCATGTCCCCCCTACGTCCTTTGGGACATGGGACTGAGTGAGTGAGTGAAGTTTTAGGTTGTTATATAGAGCCTGGCCTCTTATAAATGTTGGCAGTGATACACAGTTCTCTTCCTGCCATGTCTTCTTGGCGTTCTATTAATTTTGTTGGGTTTTTTTTAACCTGCTGTTATGTTCAGAACTTAGGCTACTGCTGCTCA
>CM060332.1:96772-102143 GCA_030674155.1 Stramonita haemastoma
GAGAATCGCTGCAGAAGGAGGAGTAGTAGCCTTCATCCACGCTGCTCCGGTCTCCCGCAAACTGAGGCGGGGTGGCCAAAACAGGGGACTGGAACTGAGGGTAGACGTGAGGAGGAGGGGTGTAGTAAGGGTACTGGGGGTGCTGCAGAAAAGGGGGATACCCCCTCTCACTCCTCAGGGCGTTGTCCTCTTCCAGCATCTTGGACAGACCGCGGATATAGTTCCCGGCCAGGCGGAGGGTTCGAATCTTGGACAGCTTGCGGTTGGAGGCGGAGAGTTCTGCGGGCAGGACCTTGCGGAGGCTGGCCAGAGCTCTGTTCAGGCGGTTCATCCTCTCCCGTTCCTGGGAGTTGGCCAGCACTCGTTTTCTCTCCGCCTCCTCCTCTGATACAGGCATCTTCCTCTCTTTCTTACGCCGTTTCCTGGGCAAGTCGTCAGAGAGGCTTTCACTGTCCGAATCTTCGAAGCTTAGACAGTCCTCGTCTTCTTCTTCATCGATTTCGTTGTTCGTATTCGCGTTCCAAATGTCATTTTTGGAAGGAGCCTGTGTTGTTGAACTTACGGCCCTGTTTTGTAGACTTTCCATAGTTTTTGTTGTGTGTTGTTGTAAAAGTGAAACTTTGTCCTCTTTTTTTTCTCCCACGAAAAAAATCTACCACCTTGATTTTGAAATAATTTTGTATAAGTCTGCAGCTGGAATTAGCAATTAAGGAAAATAACCCAAAGAAGGCTGAATTCAAAGAAAGCTCAAATTTGCACATAGAGAGCACCCAAAGAGAGCAACAGCAGCAGCTATTTAAAAAGATAGCTAAGATGCTCCAAACTCCATCATCCCATACCCCAACTCTTCAGGAACCAATCAGCGTGGCGGTTATCTTCCCGCCGGGATTGATTGACAGGCGTAGAAGACACACCGACACAGGATGGAAAAGGGGCTCGGACCTTCTAATTAATGAAGGGGGCGGGGCTTGCAGGAGACTGCCAGCATTGTCTGAAGAAGCTAACCCATACAGGTTGTAAAACTGCGTTCTGGTTTGTTTTTCAAGTTTACAGGCTGTGTATATCTGCCTTGAATGCCAAATTAAAGGGGGATTTTTACGCTGGTATGCTTTATCCAAGCTGAGCCATTTGAGAAATGGTGTTTTATTTTATCATAGAATTAATCATTTCTGAAGTCGGAATGCCGCTAACCGTCATGGGGGCAAAGACAGTTGCATACGCAAAATCTCACCATTGGTATACTTGGGAGTTTTAGTCTGGGGAGGAAAAAAGAACTTTTCTTACTAAAATGTTATGGGGTCAAGTTTGCCTTTGTCCTCTTCTATTTTGTGTTTTCTTTTTGCTTTTTTTCTATGAAAAGAAACATCTTGGGGGGGGGGGGGGGGGGGGGGGGGGGGGGGGGGGGGGGGGGGGGGGGGTCTGTTCATTTTACATTTTTCTCTTTTTTGTGGTAATTTTATTATTTTTATTTTTTTGCTGTTATTGCTTTTCTTTCTTTCTTCATTGTCCTTTTTCTCTTAAATTTTTTTTCTTCTCTTTCTTTTTATTTCGCTCTTCTTCCCTTTCAGCTTGTCTATCTGTTTGCCTTCTACCCCCCCACTCTTCACACAATCACTATTCAATGTTTTTCTATAGTTTTCATTGACTTTCTACACTGTTTTTACTATGATTTTCTTTCTTGCTTCCTCTTTCCTGGTTAGCTGCCTTTCTTCTTTTTATCTTTTCCAACAGATTTCTTTGATTTGCATCTCTCATGTACGCCTCCATTTAAAGCCTACATTTTTTTCGTTCCTGGGCTAGAGCTCTAAGGCTTAACAATGGTGAGCTGAGATTTTTGCGTACGCAGGCCGACCCCCCCCCCCCCCCCCCCCCCCCCCCCCCCCCCCCCCCCCCCCCCCCCCCACCCACCATAAAGGTATCCACATTTCGACTTTGGAGATTCCTTTGCATTTATTCAATTAATTAAACATTACCTGGTGTCATTGTTATCCAACACGTGATGAACGAGTCTTTTGTATAGTGCTAATAATGATAGGAATAATATTTTTTATCATCAATATTATCATTATTATTTTTATCACTATCATCTCTGATATACTTTAAAACATCCACAGGCATGAACTGAGTTTTAGAGAAAATATAAAGCCACACAAAGACACGAGGAAAACTAACAAGGGAAAACTCATTGTATCTCGGTGTTTCCTATGATGTAATAGCTACGTCAAGAGAGACACTTTTATGGGTTCTGGTTGCTCATGAAGTTGAAGTGTGAGATGCATCTGCATAGGAAGAAGTTGCACTTTCTGGGAACAGAACTCCCCCCCCCTCCCCACCCCTACCCCGTGGGGAATACCGGGAACCTGTCAGTAGAAATAGCATCCCAACCATCTGGAAATTCTGTGCTGGGATTTCCTCTTTTCTGTCCCTCTCTTTGCTTCTGCCTTGTTCCTTTTCTTCCTGTCACTCCTCTTGTCTAGTTTTTGCCTTCTTGGTCCATTCTTCTGCTTCACCCCCCCCCCCACCCCCCCCCGACCATCCCACTTCAAAAATAACAATTAAAAGTAACATTATCCCCACGTTGAGATCGGATGCACTAAGGCTTGGCCTGTCAGGCGCTTACTGCAGCGCAACGCATTTTCGCTCATATGACAGGCAACAATAGTTGCTGTCTGAGCGTTCGACGAAGCGGGACAGAAAAAATTAAAAAAAATAAAAACGTTTCGATGGCAATGACAAAATTTGCGTGACAAAATTTTCGATGGATTGGCCAGTGCCGGCATTCTACAACACAAAGGCACAAAGACTTCATTTGTGACATGTGCGTGTGTGTGCGCGCGCGCGCGCGCGCGCAGACACAGACACAGACACAGACACACACACACACACACACACACACACACACACACAACACACACACACACACACACACACACACACACAAGAAGAATCGGTTTTCATTTGATCGTCTGAAGTTTCGTTAAAATTTGGTTTGGTTTAATTGTGCATTAAAGTCCCAGCGGAATTATTCAATGGAGGGACTGTGGACTGAGAAAAATATATTTTAAAATTTCACTATTTCTGGTCCATCTATCTGGAATGACCTCCCTCTACCCCTTCGCCTAATCCCTTTGTTTAACACTTTCAAATCCCATCTAAAGACACTTATTTTCTACATAGAATCTTCCTCCATCATCACACCTCACATATGCCCCTATTTTCATTCAGTCTCCTCCATCTCCATCACTATGCGTTATCGTGTGTGTGTGTGTGTGTGTGTGTGTGTGTGGTGTGTGTGTGTGTGTGTGTGTGTGTGTGTGTGTGTGTGTGTGCATAAATATAGGCCTATAATTTGTTGATTCATTTGTGACTGGTTGCATGCCTGTGACTCATGAATGCAAGCGCTTTGATTTGTTTGCAATACAAGTTTTAGGCTAGATCTATAGAAATTATATGTACTGTATTATTATTATTATTATTATTATTATTATTATTATTATTATTATTATTATTATTATCACCGTTCTTTCGAAGGTGATGTGATGTGATTACTTTATGTACTTTTGGGAATAAGGTTTTATTCCATAACAATGTATTAAAATAATGCTCAAGTATAAAGTTTAGGAATCGAAGTTTCTTTAGCAAAAAAGTTACAAATAATTGCGACTGTTCAGCTTGTAATCCCCTCCCCCCTCCCCCTTTTAGTGATTCTTCTCCTACCCCTTTTTCTTCTTTCTCACCAAAGCGAAAACATTGTCCACGCGAACACCCCCCCTCCCCCCACCCCCACACCACCACCCCAAAAAATGTGGGTCCCAGAAGGTTTACCCACATCACAGCTCAGATATCTGGCCTGTCAACGCGGCCCTTGTTTCCACCCTTCTTTCCTTCTGCCCCGGTTCTCTTTCGTCTTGCCATTCAAGTACTAGAACCCAGACCGTGTCCCTGTCTTTTACAGCCTCTTCATCGCCTTCCTAAACGTTCGCCTTAACGCCTCGCGCTCTGGACAGAGAGACTGAAGCCATTGATGGGGACGTTAGTGGCCTGATACAAGTAGTCCGGACTAGGAACCTACCAACACTGAGGCGTGTGTTGGGTCTGCGATTGGCCTTCCCTGTTATTGCCGACCAATTGATTAACTGCACCATGAGTGAGAGGCAGGACAATCTGGAACGATAGAGGTAGCGGGGCCTTTGAAGATGCTGAGAGGGTTTAGAAAGAAAGAGGAAAAGGGCTGCTGCGGGAGTTGAATCAATCTGGGTTCCTGGACTGATCTGGCAGCCAAAAGAAGGGTCTTGCGCGCGCGTGTGTGTGTGAGGGAGGTTGTGTTTGCTTGTTTATGAGCGGTGATTTGCCGCCGGTTTTTGCTCTGTGAAGGTTTTAGAGGGTGAGTTGTACCGTTGTTTCGCTTGAACCGTTAGTCTGTCTGTCTTTTGCCGAGATCTGAGGGAAGGGTTGGCTTGTGTAGTCTTGGTAGAGGGGGTGCTGTGGTCTGTGTGTGTTGGGCAGGCCTACCTTGTAGAAACGTTCTCATATAGAGGACTGTTGTATGCTATTTGGGATCGTTCTTTAAGAGTGATCCTGTTTGGTGCTTTTGAAGGCTTCGCCGCAGATAAGCTGGTGAGGTGGGCGCCTGGATAGCTTAGAGAAAAAAAAGAACCCCACTCCCTTCACTGCCTCGAAGTAATTGTGTGTGTGTGAGTGTTTTGTGTGTGTGTGTGTGTGTGTGGTGTGTGTGTGTGGTGTGGGGTGTGTGTGTGTGTGTGTGTGTGTGTGAGTGTGGTTGTGTGTGAGTTTTGTGTGTGTGTGTGGTGTGTGTGTGTGTGTGATGTGTGTTGCGTGCACGCGTGTGCGCAAACAATCCCAGGATCAAGGGGGGGGGGGGGGGGGGGGGGGGGTAAAAATCATATTAGGAGGGAAGCGTGTGGTGAAAACTATGGGAGGACAGAACAGCAGGATCAGCGGCAACAGCAAAGAGAAGAGAAGAGAGAGAGAGAGGAGAGAGAGAGAGAGAGAGAAGAGAGAGAAGAGAGAGAGAGAGGGGAGAGAGAGAGAGAATTCAAAATCAAATCAAAAAACCTTTTAAATTCGAGGATAATGAATAAGCACTCATGTCTGGTTTTACATCCAGTCCCCGCCAACAATAAAAGAGAGATCAAATCAAATCAAATTCTTTTAAATCGAGGATAATGAATAAGCACTCATGTGCTTTTTAACATCCATTCCCCGCCCAAAAATAATGAGAGATCAAAACAAATCAAATAAATCAAATTTTTTTTAAATAGATAAAAGAATAAACACTCATGTGCTTTTTTTTTCATCCATTTTTCCCCCCAACAATAATGAGAGAGAATTTTATTTTGATTTGATTTTA
>CM060332.1:102243-116940 GCA_030674155.1 Stramonita haemastoma
GCGAACGCCGCAGAACATCTTGTGCACACGTTAAAACCCTGTTCTGCTTTTCGTAAGAGTAGGCCTTTCATGCGCCGGTGGGAACAGATGACATTTACAAAACTGCATACACACGGGGACTGATGTAAAAAAGCACAAGAGTGCTTATTCCATTACCCTCGATATACAAGAATTTAATCAAATAAATCAAATCAATCATCAACAACTTTAAACAACAAGTGCATCTTGACCCCCAGGCTCTCCTGTCTCCATTCATATTCATTGAAAGAGCCAGCAAAAAGTATATACATATATATCAAAAACCACAAGAAAATTATCTATAAATATCCACTACAAATCAAAAAAAAACCCCACACCGTAAAAACAACTGATTCAACAAACAAATATATGCAGCCTAAAAACTAATATCAGTAATAAAATCACATGCATAAATAAGTAGCACACAACATCATACCACACAAAGTTACATCAGCGAGACTATCGGGTGGGATTAGCCTAGTGGTCAGAACATTGCACACACAATTTGATGACCCGGCTTCGATTCCCAGTCGAGGGGATTTTCCCCTGGAGTTAACATCAGTGCTGACTCCACACTCCCCAAAAGTCCCTCGGATGAGACTATAAACCAAGGCCCCGTGTGCGAACACACACAGAACATCTTGCGCAAACATTAAATCCTGTTCTGCTTTCAGTAGAGTAGGCCATTGTGTGCCAGTGGGAACAGATGACATTTACAAAAACTGCATACATACGGGGACTGGATGTAAAAAAGCACAAGAGTGCTTATTCCATTATCCTCGATATAAAAGAATAAATAAATAGAATAAATAAAATAAATAACACACAGGCAAAGTCACATCATCACGACTACCCATCAGCACTAAAATCAGTAATAAAAGCACACACACACACACACACACAAAACACACAAAGAAGTAGCACACAAACATCACACCCACAGACACACAGTCACATGATCAGCAAGACCCACTACCCACCGGCCACATAGAGCTTGTCTCCCCTGAGGAAGACGGTGGAGGCGTAGCGCGGAGTGGGCATGCTGGGAAGCTTCTTCCACTTGTTCTGTGCCACGTCAAACTCCACAAACATGTCGCGCGGGTTGCTGTCTGCAGCCATCCCTCCCACCACCAGAATCTTGTCCTCTTGAAAAAGAAAAAGAAAAGAAAAGAAATGAGTGGCAGTGCATGCGAAAATCGTAGATAAGGGTAAAAATGTCAAAAAATGAGATTGAAGCGTGATTTGAAACTAAAGAAGATATCGTTTTGAGCAAGACACACAAAAACAGATTTCAATTATCTTTATTGCTTTTTTTTTTCCTTTTATATCAAGGATAATGGGATAAGCACTCGTGTGCTTTTTTACATCTAGTCCCTTGTGTATGCAGTTTTGTAAATGTCATCTGTTCCCACCGGCACATAATGGCCTACTCTTATGAAAAGCGGAACAGGATTTAACGTGTGCGCAAGATATTCTGCATGTGTTCACATGTGGGGCCTCGGTTTATAGTCTCATCCAAAGGACTTTGGGGGAGAGTGCTTTTTTAGATACACAAGCTTGAGTCTCCAGGTGATCAGTGACCCCGTTTTGAGAAAAAGCAGCTAGAGTTTGGCGAAATTCAAATAGCTCTCACTTTTTTCCAACAGGAAAATACTAAAATAAAATACTTCGTCATATTTGTTCACAATACTTGGGAATTTAGCTGAAAAAACGTCATAGAATGTAAATCTATTTAAAACTCAAAGTTGATGTTTTTAGCCCTAGTCGATTTACCAGCCACAGCACAAAACAACAGCTAATGACATCTACGATTTTCACGTGCAGCATCACAAATAGCTAGATATACACATTCATGTATATACATATAAAATGAAAAGATCTTATTACTTTTTATTCAGTTTTTAAGCCCCTGGAGGTCAATATCTCATTTTTAAGGACTTATTTTTGTTTTTGAGGCCATGAAAATGGGCACCCTAAGAATATCACATTATCAGTACCAGAAAAGGCAGCCAGCATTCTACTAGCAGGGGGAAGAATGACAGTGGAATATATTTGTTGTTCCTCAACTAGAGCTCTGAGGTTCACCAATGGTGAGATTTTGCATTTGCTACAGTTTTTATTCACCTTTAAGGTAACCGCATTCCAACTTCGGAGATTGTAGCTGGTGCCCTTCCCACTTTGACTAGAATGCCATTTGGTATCTAAACTCTGATTAGTTCTAAACAGTGGTGATATTTTCAAACGAATTCATAAAAAAACCAAATAACCACTTCACTGAGTGAAAAGTTCCTTTTGAGAGCAAACTTAGGTAGCCTACTGACAAAAAAAACATGTTTGGATCACTCAACCAAATTCTGCACTAGAAAAGGAATAATCCTCTTTACTCCAAAAAAGTTCAGGCACTCACTTTACTTTTTTTCAGTTTGACACCTTACTTTTTTTTTTTAATCAGTCATAGATTTTTTGGCGGCAGAATTTTTTCATTTGTTTCTTATATATATTTTTCTTCTTGTTGTTTTTGGTTTTTTGTGGCAGATTTAATTCCCAGACAACTATCTCACAACCAGTTTAAAATACCTCTAAGAACAGCAGACACGCCTAGCAGCTTTTCTCCCAGGGGTTCCAGAGCTGTCCACGTCTTTGAGGCGACATCGTAATACTCCACAGCGTCTAGCGGCGCCTGGGACTCGGAACACTCGGCAATGGCCACGATCTTTGACCCCACGGCCACCACGGCCGCCCCGGCCCGCTTGGTGGGCATGGAGAGCAGACGCTTCCATTTCTTCTTGCCGTCGTACTGCTCCACCGAGTCCAGGGGGATGCCTGTGGCGTCACAGCCGCCCACGATGTACAGCAGGCCTTCGTGGAAGACAGGGGTGGCGAAGACGCGTTTGGTCGGCATGCAGGCCAACGCCTCCCACTTCAGAGCTGCTCCACCTTTGGCCATGGTCGGGAAACTGGAAAGTCACCGGTGGGGGGGAGTCAACTGTGCAAATAATGAAGAATGCCTGGATTAGTTTTTCTGTGTGATGGAAGATAACAGGTGTGTATTGTATCAGATATAATATGGAAATGATGTGTATGCGTACATGCACTGTCTCTTACCTTACCCTTTGCCATTCTTGTCTCTGTGTCTCTGTCTATCTGTCTGTCTATATGTCTGCATGTCTCTCAAACACACACAGTAACACACACACACACACACACACACACACACACACATACACACACACACACACACACACACTCACTCACTCACTCACTCACTCACAGACACACACATTGATCATCGTTGTTCGTCGTTGATCTTTGCGCCTGGTGGCAGCATGATCTGTGGCTCTGTAGGTCAAATGCAAGCGCTTTGAGTTGTCTTTACAAGAGATAGCGCTATACAAATTCCATATACTACTACTACTACATTCACACACACACACACACACAGACACACACACACACAAACACACACACACACACACACACACACACACACACACATTCAGACAGACAGACAGAGACAAAGAGAGACATGTATTTTATATATATATATATATATATATATATATATATATATATATATATATATATATATATATATATATATATATATATATATATATATATATATATCAACAACAGCAAACAAAGGGCTCCTAGACATGCAATACTGGTATAACTAATCAAGCAACACTACAGCGTCTACATCAGGAAGAAGCTATTCAGTATTCTCACCTACTAGAGCAACAGATGTTGAAGATGTACTCATGTACTAATCAAACTTCTAGAGTCAAGTCAAACAGCGACAGATCTGTCACTTTTTTGTGTAATACTATTGGGAGATCTATGTCCTTCTGTGAAAAATGTAACAACTGGTTCAAACATGAAACACCTTCATAGTGAGTTTAAAGGTGTGTCAATACATTGATCATAGAGCTTGCTTTCCTTCCACAATCAGTCCATTAGCATGGCAGATTAACATGGCTCTTCCAGATATATAACTCTGTCTCTAAATTTCTGCAACAGTCTTACATATACCTTTGATACTTTATTATTTTTTTTATATAATAAAACTTCATCATTTACCAAAGAGAAAATGGCCAATCTTTAATGAAAACCAAAATGAGTGTGCCTCTTGCCTGCTAAAATTGCAGCAATGCCATGTCTTTTATATGCTTCCAAACTTCTTATCAATCATTATCAAAATTTATCCACAGCAATCAACTTGTCTTTTAGGAACAGATTCAAGAGTTGGTTAATGTATATTGTTTCATATATTGTTTTCTTTATTTCAGTTTACCTAAATGACTAATGTTACAAGTTGCAGTGGAAAATTACTATCAAGTATCATTATTCTGAGACTCTGATGATGAAACTTCAGATCTGAGATACAAGTGCGTTAAGAACCAACTTGATGTTGATGATTACATGGCTATCCCATATTGATGATGGGTGTAATTAATACATGTATACATCATACATGTATTAATTCAATGAGGTGGAGATAAGATTGACCCAGATAGAAACAGAGGAAAGGGAATGAGAGTAGCAGGACAAAGTCCAAAGCCTTACAAAGTTACAAGTTACATAATTTACAATGAACAACAACGATGTGACAAAAAGTTGGCAATCCAAAATTGATGACAGAGGAGGGTGTCCAATATACAACAGTGATACTGATAAAATTCACGGAAATAGTAATTCATGAAAAAAGGAACCATTTTACAATCTACTGCATCAGCAAGTGCCTATAGATCTATACTATAGATTTAAGTCACAAAAACTAAAACTGTAAAAGTCTATACAGCCCTTGAAGTCAGCAGGGCTATAAACAATATAATTGGATTGTATTTGACTTTTTAGCAAAATGAAAGCGGGTTGTATCATGATCTTTACAATAATCTTAAATAATTCTCATCAGGATGGTTTACATGCTACAGCAAAAACTTTGATTACAAAGTTCCTTGAGTGATCCATCCTCAAAATCACAGTACTTTCAAACCATGTATTGATGTAACAGCTGCAATCAAGGCCTCTGTTTGCACTGGTCAATAACAAGAGCAACATCATCATGATCACACTCTGCTCAGACAAACAGCATGATGTGGCCTCTTTCTTCTATCATGTTCTGCTGGGTCAATCTCCCTGACACTTTGCAGTCTTCTGATGAGGCCACATAGTTGTTAAACCTTAGCAAACAGTGTCCAACTTTTACCAAAAGAAAACCTATACAACGAAACAAAGTGCTAGTTGACCTTCTGCATACATGTGCATTTTATAATACCAAAAGGGAATTAAGGTACTTGCAGGTCTGCACTTTAAAGTAAGTACTACTGTCAGAACAAACCTGCCAACCACCAGCTACCAGAAACACAGCAACATCCCCTAAAATCCCGTACATTTTACACCATTCAGCTGAACCCTATCAGGCACATCTACAGTGTGCAGATGTCAGAGAAGCAGAACTGGCAGGGTGTTCTAAGGCTTTAAAGAACAGAAGAAAGAAAGGATTCGTTGCGTAATCATGCTGATATAGCAACAGTATCGATGTGTAAAATTTTACAACAGTTGAGGTACACTATACAAACTCGACAAATTAATCATCAATGACTCACATGAATCGAAGCAGAGAAAATGAAAAGAGAAAAGGCGCTGATAATGCTGTAACAGTGAACACAAAAATCAATCTGTAAAATGTGAGGAATAGAATGATTCGCACCTCCAAAAAAAGGAACAATAATAACTTAGAAACCAAAAAAAAGCATACCGGTAGCAGCTACACAATCCTTTCAAGGGACGCGATTTTCCCAAAAGCAAACAAGGGGAAACAATCAATCAACCCCCCCCCCCCCCCTGCCTGTTGAGTGCGAGTGTGTATGTTGTGGGTATACGAACTGGTACCCTGTGTGTGTGTGTGGGTGTGTGGGGGTGTGTTGTGTGTGGTGTGGGTGTGTGTGGGGTGTGATATCCAAGATTCAAGATTCAAAATATTTTATTTCCATTTAAGTCATGCAGACTTATTTCACACAACAAAACAAACATCAGTTTTAATTATCTTTCTGCCCAAAATGATGTCTACTAAAAACATGTTGCATTCTACTTCTCTTTTCTCAAAACATTCAATCACATATCTAATGACATCTGCTTGATCAACTGTGATTATGTCACTTAACTTATCTATGTATTTTTGTTTACGTTCTTTGTCTTTGGTTTTAACTTTTAATATCAAATAACAAATTGTTTTCTGAGTTCATCATATGACACATTCATCGAGTAAATGAAATTCATCTTCTATTTTGTTACAGTATTTACTTTTCTGTCCTCTCCTCTGTCCTCTCTGAGCATATTTTTGGTGCCTCTCCCTTTCTCTATCGGGAGACGGGATATTGCCTAGTGGTCAGAACATCGCACAATAAAAAGTTCTGTGATTTATGCTGTGTTTTCTTTTATTCAAGAGAGAGAGAGAGAATGCAGTGTCTGATTTCCAGTGTGTCCATTGTCTCTGTCACAGTGTGCAGTTTGTGTCCGTCACTTGCTTAGTTCATCTTGCCCAGGAGGGGGGGGGGGGGGGGGCTGGATTTTTTTAGTGGGGACGGGATAGCCTGGTAGTCGGAGTAATGCGCTTGTGATCTGCTGGCCCAGGTTTTGAATCTTGTTCAAGAGGATTTGTCCTCTGGACTTAACATTAGTGCCGACTCCACCTTTCCCCAAACATTCTTCGGATGAGTCTATAAAACCGAGGCCCCGGGTGCGAACACATTGCAGAACATCTTGCACACACGTTGAAATACGTTCCGCTTTTTTTTTTTTTTTTAAGAGTAAGCCATTCTGTGCCTGTGCAAACGGATGTTAATATTAACAAAACTGCATACATAGGGAACTGGGCGTAAAAATGTACATGAGTGTTGGTTTCACTATCCTCGAAATACAAGATTATTTTTTTACCTAGTTACAGTGCTGCCACTCATGGTTTAACTGCCTGGGTTATACCCAGGGTTTGAGCCATGTCCCTTTCAGGGGATTTTCCTCTGGAGTTAACATCAATGCAGACTCTACTCCTCTGGAAGCTCTGCAGATGAGACTATAAACAGAGACCCCATGAGCAAATGCACATTAAACATCTTGTACATACATTCAAACCTATTCCACCTTTCAAAAGAGTAAGCCATTCATGCCAGTAGCAACAGATGACAATTTTTTTTTAAAAAAGAGTTATGCATGCATACTGGTGTTGTGTGTAAGATAACGAGTCTAAATCCCCGGAATCAGAATGTGGCTGCCTTAATGGTGGGTAAAAACTGTTGCATTAGCAAAAATCTCATCATTGGTGAACTTTGGAGCTCTAGCCAAAGAACGGAAATAAGGGAGAAGAGGGTGATACTAAGATGATGATATCGTGGTGGGCTATTAATGATCATATAATGCAGAGAAGGTTTTGTACGTTTAACTCATACTGCTGATTGCTTCCTTCTTTTTTGCACTCTGTAATGGCCATTCAACCGTTATTCGGTCTAAGGAGAAAGAAATAATGGCTAATGCACTTGAAAATCATGAGAAATAGTCAGCATTGGAGGCAAGGACTATCACAAACTTACGTTTTGCCGATGCGATGGCCTAGCTGGAGAAGAACAAGAGATTAGTCAGCCTGGTAAATCACCTTGATAAAAGCCTCATCAGCATATGGCATGCAGATCAGTGCAGAGAAAACCCAGCTGATGACAAATTGTCCAATGGCATCAGCAATGACGTAGTTATAGATGGTAAGAAAATCGGGACCGTCTATAGCTTCAAATATCTGGGAGCAATAGTATCAGATAAAGGATCAAAACCTGTACCTAATTCTCTTCAGGATAGCCAAGACCACAGCTGCAATGACCGAACTTCAAGTCCTCTGGAATGATAAGAACATCGCCATCAGCTTCAAGATCATACTGATGTGTTCCCTGATCATGTTCATAATTATTTTTGTACCCATGTGAAAAATGGACCCATAACAGCACACTTGAAAGAAGGATACAGGCAATGGAAATGAGATGCTTTCGCAAACTCCTTGGCGTTTTGTACAGAGATCACATCATTAATGAAGAAGTGAAAACTAGAATAAAGAATGCCATCAGTCCATTATGAAGAGCTCCTAATTACAGTGAAAAAATGCAAGTGAAAGTGGTACCGCACGTCCCCACCATCATCTGGACTGGCCAAGACAGTCTTACAGGGCACAGTAAGGGAGGAAGACGAAGAGGCAGACAGAGGAAACGATGGAAGATAATATTAGAGAGTGGACAGGCCTTGGGGGAACGACCTGCTACGGAGGGTGGAGGACCGCGGGTAGTGGAGGAGGCTGGTTGCAGAATCTTCATTGAGCCCCCCATGGTCCACGGGACTATGGGACAAGTGAAGTGAAGGAGAAGAAGTGGCAATTTGTAGCCTATATGTGTCAAGAAAATCTATAGAAAAATGCAATCATATAAAAACATAAATTTAAGAAATTAGATAGAAGCGGCAAGAATCTAGTTAACAGGAGAACTAAAACACTATTGATTGCTTTATTGGTTTAAACAAATCACTGTTAGTTCCAAAAACTATGATGTGCTACTAATTTAAACTACATCTACGTATCATACATATTGTATTCCTTGATCCCCCATATTTCAAATCAAAGGTAAAGGTGTCCCATAACCGTGGCGATCGTGGGGAAGTAAGGCATCAGAGACCTTAGCTTCTCTAGGGGACACCACATTGAGGGCGGTGGCGCCCATCTCCTCTCCCTCGCTGTTTTACCTTCCCTGGCCCTAATGAGGCAGGTACCCATTACAGCTGGGTGAACTGAGGGGACTGTGCTGAAGTCAAGGTGCGCAAATGGTCACCCATCCTACTGGTAACCACGCTCGACGCTGCTTAACTTGACTTGAGGAAAGCGAGCGCTCTGACCACTTCAAATTACGAACATTAGAAAGAAGAACTGTTTTGGGCCTTGTTCAAATATGTAGATAGTTGCACAGTTTGAATCTGAGATTTATAGTCTCAGGAGGTGACATCTCCAATAGGGCCTCTCTAGTTGTTAGCCCCCCATACTCCTGATCATTTACTGATGTTGAGTTTGGTTTCCATCTTCATTATTTTCTATGCCTCTGATGACTTCACATTCCATTCCATGTGGACATGTGTGGTGACACTGACAGGTACTGCTGTAGACCAGACAGTTCAGTTTCATGAAGTTGCGGGTTTGAATCTCGGCGTATCTGTTGATTCTGGTTAATAATCTGGGATTTTTACGATCTCCCATGAACGTCAAGTGCAACCTGCCAGTGCCTTTTTTCCCCTTTGTGTATATACACACGCAGAAGATCAACAATGTGCATAAAGGATCCCATGAATCATGTCAGCATTTGGTGGGTTATGGAAACACAAACATACCCAGCATGCACCCTGTACAATGAAGTTAGGTTCTCTGAAGTATGACTGAGGCCAGCAAGCAGATTACCAAAACAATGAGAGAGAGAGAGAGAGAGAGAGAGAGAGAAAAGAGAGAGAGAGAGAGAAGAGAGAGAGAGAAAAGAGAGAGAGAGAGAGAGAGAGAGAGAGAGAGAGAGAGAGAGGGAGAGGAGAGAGAGAGAGAGAGAGAGAGGGAGAGAGAGAGAGAGAGAAGAGAGAGAGAAGAGAGAGGGAGAGGGAGAGGGAGAGAGAGAGAGGGGAGAGAGAGAGAGAGAGAGAGAGAGGGAGAGGGAGAGGGAGAGAGAGAGGGAGAGAAGAGAGAGAAGAGAGAGAGAGAAGAGAGGGAGAGGGAGAGGAGAGAGAGAGAGAGAGAGGGAGAGAGAGAGGAGAGAGAGAGAGAGAGAGAGAGAGAGAGAGAGAGAGAGAGAGGTGTCCTCAAATAAACATTTTCGGAAGGGGGCTTGTTTGGCTTAGTGGGTAATTTGATGTAGATCTATCCATGGGTCATGAGCTTGAATGTGACCTGTGGTAGAAAAGAATTTAGTTTGAAGAGCTAACATTTATGCAGATAGTAATCTGCTTACAGTACTTTTGTTGAGACTTAAAAACTGAAATCCCAAGTCTGGACACACACACCAATACTTTTTCATGCATGTTAAATCTCGTTCCACTTCTTTCGTTTAAAGAGTAGGGCATCCCCCATGGTATAAATGGGTAAGTAAAAGCACAAGCATGCTGGTATTGTGCCCAGCCATTCCAGAACACAGACTGTGGCCGTCTTCATGAAGAAATTTTAAACTATTGCATACGCAAAAATCTTG
The DNA here is from genome assembly GCA_030674155.1 of Stramonita haemastoma. NCBI lineage: Eukaryota > Metazoa > Mollusca > Gastropoda > Neogastropoda > Muricidae > Stramonita > Stramonita haemastoma. Next base: position 112,512 of record CM060332.1, read on the forward strand.
CCAATTGTGAATGTCCATCCCGGAAACAAAGAAATAGAAGAAGATTTTTAGTAGGGGCATTCCCTAAAGTAACCAATCTGTTTATGTCCAGTTGCCGCACTGTATATTACACCAGAACAGTCATAATGATGTGTCTCAGTACTGTGTAGAAAGTTAAAGTAAAAATCTTTGGTCGATATAAGTACAGACCCCAACACTACTACCCTATACCATTACAGATCAGAAATAGTGGCTTGGACACTAACTTCTATGATGAAAATGCATAGATTGACGATCATGTGCAACTTGCATTCAATGTGTGTAAAAGAACCCCATGCACGACTGGTACCAAAAATTTAACTCTAAGAGGTGAAAAAGTATACACACAGCAACCCCCTTCCCCCCCTCCCCCCCCCCCCCCCCCACACACACACACACAGACACCAATGAACAAACAACAAAAGACAGTACTTGTGTACTATATTATGCTGATAAAAATCAATCCATATTTCTGTTATGAGAATGATCTATAGGCCTACATTAGGTGTGTGCAATAGCCTAGTGGAAAGTGATAGGTGATCCTGAAGTACTGAGTTCAAGTCTTAGAAGTACTTGTAGACCAAGGGTGTGAGTTTTATGGCTTTGCCAAACAAGCCGAGGTGCATACTGTCTTGAACATTATTTCCTTTCGTTTTTTACTCATGTAGAAGAATCAGATATAAACACTGAAATTCCAATGACTCGTGGCAGTATTTGGTGAGTTATGGGAACATAAACATATGCAGAATGCATCTAACAGGTGTTGTGCTAGGGTTAGGCTACTGATTGAGCATGTCTGCTCCTCCCGAAATCAGAGTATGGCTGCCTATAATATGTAAAGTATTTGAAAGCAGTGATTTATGCAAACTTCTCATTCAGTGTATACACTCACACCGGTTTTCACATGTGATAAAGGAACAGACCAACAGACCAATAGACAGACACACACACACACACACACACACACACATGCTATATGTGCATTTGCACATGGGGCCTCAGTTTTATAGTCTCATCTGCAGGAATTTCAGAGGAGTAGAGTCCACACTGATGTTAACTCCAAAGGAAAAAACCCCTGAGAGGGACATGGTTCAAACCCTAGGCATAATCCAGGCAATTAAACCATGAGTGCAGCACTGTAACCACTTAAAAAAACACACTTCTATTTCGAGGATAATGGAATAAACACTCAATTACTTTTTTACATCCAGTATGCATGCAGTTTTGTCAATTTTGTCATCTGTTCCCACCAGCACACAATGGCCTACTCTTACAAAAAGTGGAACATATTTTAATGTGTGCGCAAGATGTTCTGCATGTGTTCGCATCTGGGGCCTCAGTTTATAGTCTCATCCTAAGGACTTTTGGGGGAAGTGAAGCCGGTATTGATGCTAAATCCAGAGGAAAAAATCCTCTTGAACAAGATTTGAACCTGGGTCAGCAGATCACGAGCACATTACTCTGACCACCAGGCTATCTTGTCCCCACTAAAACATCCAGCCCCCCCTCCCTCCCCCTACTACTGGCAAGATGACTAAGCAAGTGATGAACACAAACTGCACACTGTGACAGAGATAATGACACACTGGAATCAGACACTACACACTCTCTCTTGAATAAAAGAGAAACAGAGCATAAATCAAAAATTTTTTATTGTGCAGACAATTGACATAACATCACATTTGAGAGGGAGGGGTGGGGGTGGGGGGGTCTTTGAAATTGAATCAATCTCCATGAACTATTTGTCTCAATGGCATAATCAAATATGGCAATCAAAGCACCCAAATATTATATACTGACCCAAAAAAAATCAATGGTAAATGAATCAGTAACACTGAAAATAAACAAAAAACAAAACAACCAACCAAAAGAAGTTTTTGAAAAGTCATAGAAAGGTCTGGCATAAACTTAAAAAGAAATAGAGATATTTGATACATAAATAACAACAATAATGATGATGATGATGATGATGATGATGATGATAATAATAATAGATCTAACGGAATTTATATAGCTCTTTATCTTGTAAAAACAAATCAAAGCACTTGCATTCAGCCTTTTCTTACACATGCAACCAATAACAATTAACAGTATCATAAATGACTTCAAATGTACATACACGCATGAACACACACACACACACAGTCATCAATTATATTTTTTATGAAAAATTTTTTGCAACGCAATGACTGTAAAATCAAGGCTTAGAGCCAGTTTTTGTTGTTGGTTTTGGCTATTTGGAGACAGTGACAGGAGTAAGATCAGATTATTATTGATGAAAAGAAACCAGCCAAAAACAAACGGTGTGAGAGAGGGAAAATATTAAAAAGATTATGAAAAAAAGACACAAAGAAGTTGGGGGGAAAGGTAGGAATGTATGGAAAGAGACGGTGTGGGAATCCATCCCCCCCTAAAAAAAAACAAAAAAAATACTCCACTATGTAAAAACAAAATAAAGACAAAAAAAAGTTCGAAAAAAAATTGCATAGCAAGCAACACCTGAGTCTGGAGACAAAGATGCAGTTAAATCCTACCCAGAAAATATTCTGAACACTGAGCAGGTATTTAACTCACTTGGGACGGCCAGTTCTCTCCCTTGGACTGCCCATTTGTAATGGTTCATAAAAAAAAAAAATCATTAAAAAAGCAAAACAAATAGAAAGAAAATGAAGTTTTCTGAACTTATAAATAATATTCTGGGCTACTACATACCAAAAGATTGAAGCTCTCAATTTAATATTTAAGCTTTGACAAGAATGAAGAAAATATACTCCGAATTTTGTACTCCATGTCACTACTCTGTGTCCCTTACTCTCTGCAACCACAAACAAAGAGTTCAGAACACACGGAATCACCCAACAACGCTCTGCATTCGACTTGAACAGGCTCACGAAGCTATGTTAAGCTGCACTAGTCATAGTATCATGCGGACGCGACGTAAAAAATCTACAAACAGCAAATCCGCAAAAGTGAACAGCCGTCCAAAACCGCTGCTTTACACTGATCCACTATAGCACAATAATTTCATGTCTGTATCAAACAAGTTTCTGACATAAGAGCAAATTATAGCATTGAAAATAACTGTACATTCTCAGCAAAGTTGATTGCATCTGGCAAGGACATTGATTTTCCATTTTAAAAAAGTCTTATAAATGCGAAGTATTGGTGACAATTTCATTGCAACATCATTATTTACATACAAGAGTAAAAAAAATCATTTACATCGAAAAATGATATGCACATTCAAGATCCTGTGGTTCATATCATCATTCAGAGAGTTACAGAATCACAACATATCCTGTGGCCACATAAGGCCTCACAACCATATTGGAATATGCAGCTGGTCAATCATTTACAAAGTACCTTGTGACTGGAATGGGATAGCCTAGTGATCAGAACATTGCGCTTGCAATTTGAAGACCCGGGTTCGATTCCCGTTGAGGGGGATTTCTCCCCTGGAGTTAACATCAGTGCTGACTCCACTCTCCCCAAAAGTCCTTCGGATGAGACTAAAAAAATAAGGGGCCCTGGGGCAAAAAAGCACGCAGAACATCTTGTGCACACGTTAAATCCTTTCCGTTTTTCATGAAATAGGCCATTGTGTGCCGGGGGATCAGATGAAAGATTAACAAAACTGCAAACACAGGGGGGAGGGATGTAAAAAAAAAACCCCACGAGGCTTATTCCATTCTTCGATAAAAAAGAAAAAAACAAAAAAATTTATTTTATGAAAAAAAAAATGAAAAAAAAAAAAAAGAATAAAAATAAAAATTCAATAAAAATTTTTTTTTTTAAAAAAACCAAACAATGCAGATAATTTTTTCATCAATTAACGTAAACATTGTTTCCCCCCGATTTACAACCGATGTTTTCATCAGACTGCAGCGGCTGTAGCTGCGCACAAAATCCCTCAATGCTGCAGATGGCGGCAGGGGTTTTCCCCCGGGGGGGTTGGCCAATCCACGTCCAGAACCCCCCCCTGGGCTGGCCTGCCTCCCCCTGCAAACACAACCCGGCACCCTTCAACAGGGAAAGACCAATCATTTTTCGATGTAAGAATTTGATATTTGTTATCTCAAATGAAAAAAAAAGTACAAGATCAAGAAACATGCAAAATTTCTAATTTTTTTTGACATTTTTTTTAGATATACCACTTTAAAAATTTTCAGATGGGGATAAAAATTCAATTTTTATTTTTAAAACCTTATTTTTGGGCATCCCCTCTGCTTTTTATAAATGACAGTGTCAAACTAGTTTTTTTTTATTGTTTATTACTTTTAAGAAACAAATACTAAAAAGCAGAAAAAAAAAGTCAAAGGAAACAAATGGAATTTTTACATCAAAATCAAGAAAAATTCCTAAAAAAAACTCGCGAAATTTAGCTGAAAGGGGGACTTTACCCCCTGTTTTA
>CM060332.1:119540-127040 GCA_030674155.1 Stramonita haemastoma
AGGAAATAGTAGTGGGGGAAATCAAGTGCAGGTAACCTCTTACAACTTATGAATCGTTTTGAAAATGATTGATCAAAGATTCGTTTAAAAAAACAAAACTCTTAAAGATGAAATCTGAAAAAAATGAATACGTATTTTGTTTCTAGTAATTTAAAGCTTCACCAAGTAATATCATCTGAAAACTGTATTCTGAGTAAATATGTAGATATAATCATGTATATTTGTTTTTGTTTGAATAATCTTCACCGCTTTCATATATTCCGTAGTCTGTAGACCATTGAGGCATAACTGAAGATTTTGCAACCACCTTCCATTTAAACAAAGATCTCTTCAAACTGTACAACTTGTTGGTATTCAATCGTTAAATTTGTTTACTTGTAAAAATACCTTTTTGAACTTTTCGGATTTGTTTCCTTCACATAAGAACATTTAAGGATCGTTTTTTCTGCATTTGTAAATGAAAGACATTGAATTTCTGGAAGACAAACATAGATTGGAAGACATACATTCTCATTGAAATACATCATTGACATCTTTTGGCTTTTTCAGTTGCTACCGATAAAGTGACTATGGGTTTTCCTTGAAAAATCTCAATGCTTTACGGGAAAATATTTTGGTATATATTTCTGAGCAACGAGATTCTGTAGGCCTACTGCATGACTTTGGTTTCTAAAGGTGTGGTTGATTTCCTAGGATGGAGGGTCAGGGTAGATAGGCTGTGTCAAGAAACAAGTAAAAATTTCTAGGTGAGTTCCTACAGAAATAAGGGGGAGGGAGGAATAGAGGCGTTTGTTTCAGATAAAAGGGCTGGTAATGCAGTGACCTTTTCGGTTTTTTTTTATCATTTTTGATGCAGTGGCCTTTAGTTCGGGAGGTAGGCGGTTCTAATATCAGAAGAGGTATACGTTTGTATGAATGTTTCCAGCTTCCATAGCGTCCTACCAGAAGCCCAGTGTGCTGTGAATCAGTGAGAAATCTAAAACTTCACAGTTAAGTGTCATCCACATCACAGACAGAACCATGACCTGACCAAAACTGCAGGTGTCTCTGTCTTACGGGCCTGGGGGAAGCCGGAACATAGTTTGAAAGGAAACTTAAAATGTATCCTGTCATGTCGACATGGATAAAAAGCAGCAAAAAGACCCGCATTAATATTACTGCGCTGATAGGATTGCCTCCCTTTGCATTCTCTAACGCAAGGAAAGCATTTTTATATTGAAAAAAGAGTTCATCGAAAGTGACCTATCACCTAAGATTGACGTATAAGCTGCAGTTACTTTAAGCAATTCAAGTTTGCAGATAGCATGGACAGTCCCCACACATATAATGTTGAGTCCATCGGCAATAACACAACCATGCTTCCATCTGTTGTGTGAAACCGGGCCAGGAACAGAACACAGGAACAGAACACAGGGAGGAACAGAACACAGGAACAGAACACAGGGAGGAACAGAACACAGGGAGGAACAGAACACAGACAGGAACAAAACACAGGAACAGAACACAGAGAGGAACAGAACACAGGAACAGAACACAGACAGGAACAGAACACAGACAGGAACAGAACACAGGAACAGAACACAGACAGGAACAGAACACAGGAACAGAACACAGGCAGGAACAGAACACAGACAGGAACAGAACACAGACAGGAACAGAACACAGGAACAGAACACAGACAGGAACAGAACACAGGAACAGAACACAGGCAGGAACAGAACACAGACAGGAACAGAACACAGGAACAGAACACAGACAGGAACAGAACACAGGAACAGAACACAGACAGGAACAGAACACAGGAACAGAACACAGACAGGAACAGAACACAGGAACAGAACACAGAGAGGAACAGAACACAGGAACAGAACACAGAGAGGAACAGAACACAGGAACAGAACACATGGAGGAACAGAACACAGGAACAGAACACAGGCAGGAACAGAACACAGACAGGAACAAAACACAGGAACAGAACACAGACAGGAACAGAACACAGACAGGAACAGAACACAGACAGGAACAAAACACAGGAACAGAACACAGACAGGAACAGAACACAGGAACAGAACACAGGCAGGAACAGAACACAGACAGGAACAGAACACAGACAGGAACAGAACACAGACAGGAACAGAACACAGACAGGAACAGAACATAGACAGGAACAGAACACAGACAGGAACAGAACACAGACAGGAACAGAACACCGGAACAGAACACAGGAACAGAACACAGACAGGAACAGAACACAGACAGGAACAGAACACAGACAGGAACAGAACACGGACAGGAACAGAACATAGACAGGAACAGAACACAGACAGGAACAGAACACAGGAACAGAACACAGACAGGAACAGAACACAGAGAAAAACAGAACACAGACAGGAACAGAACACAGAGAGGAACAGAACACAGGAACAGAACACAGGAACAGAACACAGACAGGAACAAAACACAGACAGGAACAAAACACCGGAACAGAACACAGACAGAAACAGAACACAGGGCACACAGACAGAGAGAAACAGAACACAGGGCACACAGACATACAGGAACAGAACACAGACAGGAACAGAACATAGGAACAGAACACAGACAGGAATAGAACACAAGGCACACACACGGACAGGAATAGAACACAAGGCACACAAACAGACAGGAGCACAACACAGGAACAGAACACAGACAGGAACACAACACAGGAACACAACACAGACAGGAAAAGAACACAGGGTACACAAGACAAACAGGAACACAAACAAACATGAACAGAACACAGGGCACACAGACACACACACAGACACACACAAAAACAGACACACAGACCCACAGACAGACAGACAGACATCAATCCTCAGGCTGACTGCAGGCAGGGGGAGGGGGAGGTCAGTGGTTGGAGGCCCCCCCTGCCTGACTGGGGGCCAGCTCCACCTCCTCCACCTGCACACTGTTCTTTCCCCCCTCCTCCCCCACCTCCACCACCTCCGTCTCCGTCTTGTTGTTGGCCACGCTCTTCCCCTCCTGACCGCCATCGGCTGGCGCCACCTTGTTGCCTTTGCCCTTGACCCCGCCTTTCTTCTTGTCGCCTCCCTCGTCGTCGTCCTCGTCGTCGGAGTCGGGCTTCTCCTCCTCCGCTTTCTCCAGCGCTTCCCGGAGTCCCGTGCAGGGCACGATGCCGTAGAAGGCCTGCACACGCCATGCACGGCTGTCAGACTCGGGGTTTGTGTTTAGACTCAGACTTTAGGGTCCAGTTTAGTTTAGGCTCAGACTTTACGTCCAGTTTAGACTTCAGATTTTACGTCCAGTTTAGGTGCAGACTTTACGGTCCAGTTTAGGCTTCAGACTTTACGGTCCAGTTTAGTTTAGGCTCAGACTTTAGGGTCATACTTAAAGGTCCAGTTTAGGCTGGAGGCATACATTCAGGTCTAAGCATATGTAGGGGTTATGCTCATAGTTGTAACATAATGTCGGCCTTAGGCTCGCAAACTTGACTTACGTAACCTTTAAGTTTTAAACCAGCACATAGTTTGGGGCTGTCAGACTCAGACCAATTCTATACCTCACAATTTAGGATCAAGCCATACGCTTAGGCCTTACTTTAGGCTCATGTCTAGGTCTTCCGGTTGTAAATCCTAAATAGGCTTTAGGATCATGATGTTAACACAAAAAGGGCTCGTGATCTTGGTTTGAACAGATGTAGGCGTAAGGATTATGGTCTTAACACATGCAGGCCTAAGGATCAAGATGTTAACATGTGTAGGGTCTCAGAACTTTAACACATTTAGGGTTTGGGATGTTAGTCTTCACGCATGTAGGCATTAGAATCACGGGGTGCAGTTTAGCCTATGGTTAGAGCGGTATGCTTGCAATTTGACAGCCTGGGATCAGGCCCTGGTTTAGGCCACCACTGACACGCCCATTCAAGAGGATGGGTTAGCATCATGTAGACACCATCCCCGAAAGGCTTTCAGGTGACACTACAAACCAGGCCTGTCATGTAAACGTCTTTCAGGTGACACTATCAACCAGGCCTGTCATGTAAACGTCTTTCAGGTGACACTATAAACCAGGCCTGTCATGTCAACGTCTTTCAGGTGACACTATAAACCAGGCCTGTCATGTAAACGCACCGGAATCATCTTGTACACATGCTAAAACAAGTTCTGCATTTTGTAAGACTGGTCCATAAGTGCCGGTAAGAAGGGATGACAGAAAACATGCCTGTAAAACGAAAACTGTATGGACCCCTGGTGTCTGTTTAGACATCTCCGAATCAGAACAGGGTTACCTTAATGGTGGGCTAAATAATCTATCTATCTATCTATCTATCTATCTATCTATCTATCTATCTATCTATCTATCTATCTATCTATCTATCTATCTATCTATCTGTCTGTCTGTCTGTCTGTCTGTCTGTCTATCTAATAATAATAATAATGCATGGAATTTATATAGCGCTATATCTTGTAAAAACAAACCAAAGCGCTTGCACTCGACCCTCACAACAAACAACCAATGACAATAAATAATTCTAGCAAAATCGAAAGCACACACACACGCGCGCGCGCGCGCGCGCGTGCACACACCACACACACACACACACACACACACACACACACACACACACACACACACACCTATAGAGGTTATACATTTTGACAGGGTGAATGGAATTTCAAATGTTGGAGGCAGGGGCAAATAGGAGATGAAAACAGAAGGTAAAAATCTTAGGTTTGAAACAAGTGTGTCTTGAGGTTGGATTTAAAAGTGTCATATGTAGGCTTTTGCCGAAGGGATAGAGGGAGGTCATTCCAGATTGATGGACCAGAAATAGAGAAAGAGCGGCGGCCAACGGTAGATAGGTTGAATCTCGGAAGTTTTAAGGATAAGGTATCTGCAGCCGAGCGGAGGGTACGAGAAGGTGTGTACACGTGAAGACATTCACAGAGGTAGGAGGGTGCTGTTTTGTGGAGACATTTATAACAGAGAGTACTGATCTTGTAGTTTACTCTCTGTGGCACAGGCAGCCAGTGGAGAGACTGCAAGAGAGGAGTAATGTGTTCAGATTTTTTCTTTCTGAGGACCAGTCGAGCTGCAGAGTTTTGTATACGTTGGAGAGAGTGGATAGATGATGCTGGCAGACCAGCCAAAAGAGAATTGCAATCGTCCAGACGTGAAAGAATAAGAGAAGTGACTAGTTTGGATGTTGCATCAGTGGACAGGTACTTTCGAATTGCACTAATACGACGTAGTTGATAGTAGCATGACTGACAGGTCTGGGTGATGAATTTTTGCATGGAGAGTGTGTTGTCAATAACGACTCCTAGATACTTTACAGCACTGGATAGAGGGACTGACGTATTGGCGAATTCTATTGAAGTTATTGTGATAAAAGACAGTTTGTGTTTGGTCCCTACAAGCATGGATTCGGTTTTATCTGCGTTTAATTGTAATTTGTTCTGTATCATCCAGTTTTGGATATCTTGAAGGCAGTAGGACATATTTGTCAAGAGAGAAGGCAGATTTTCAGGTGTGTCACTGCTTAGAATCTGAGAGTCGTCTGCATAAAAGTGATGGTTGATCTGATGACGGTTAATAACATGTGACAGGGGAGCAGTGTAGAGAGTAAAGAGAACAGGGCCTAGAACAGATCCTTGAGGGACTCCGCATTCTAGTTTGGTTGGTGTGGAAAGAATCTTGTTTACTGCCACAGTTTGGAATCGGTTTGTCAGGTACGAACTAAACCAGGTGAGGGCAGTGCCTTTAATACCGAAAGTGTTTTGGAGACGGGAGAGAAGAATTGAATGATCTATAGTGTCAAATGCTGCAGATAAGTCGAGAAGAGTGAGGAGGGAGATTTTCCCTGAGTCAGAAGCATGTAGAAGCGAGTTTAAGGTGTACACTAGGGTGGTTTCGGTGCTGTGGTTGATGCGGTAGGCAGACTGGAACGGGGGGAGGAGACTATTGGAATGGAGATGGCTGTTGAGTTGTTTCAGAACAACTTTTTCAAGGACTTTGGAGATAAAAGGCAGATTGGAAACAGGTCTATAGTTCTTCAGAGTGTTAGGGTCGAGGTCGTGCTTTTTGAGTAGGGGTGTAACTATTGCAGTTTTGAGAGCTGGTGGAAAAATCCCTGAAAGAAGAGATGAGTTTACAATTTTTGTGATGGTGGGTATAAGCTGTGGAAGGCACTGAGTGAAAAGAGAAGCAGGTATTGGATCAAGATCGCATGATTTTATCGTCATTTCTTTCAAGATTGTCATGATTTCACTCTCGCTTGCTGGATGAAGGGAAAGGAGAGGAGTGCCAGCGAATTGGGGATCAGGAGGGGCAGGTTGGAAAGAAGTCTGATCCAGTCTGGATCGAATATTGCGGACTTTGTCAGAGAAGAAGGAAGAAAAAATAGCAGGGAGTTCAGAATGGCTGTAGGCGGTAGGCAGAGGACTTGCCTTATCAGATCCAAGAAGAGTTGAGGTGAGGGAAAAAAGAGATTTCATTGATGTAGCATTGAGAACTTGAGCAGAATAGAAATTTGTCTTTGCTGAATGGATTAAGGATTTGACTTTGTTGGTTTGTTTTCGTAAAAGCTGTCTGTTAATTTCAGTTTTTATTTTGCGCCACTGCCGCTCTAGCTGTCGGCGTTTGCGCTTTGCAACCAAAATTTCGTGAGTGTACCATGGGGCACAGGGTCTATCGCGCAGGAAGAGGTCCGAAGAAGGTGCATGCTCATCGAGCAGTTGACTGAGAACATTACTGTAGTGTGTAGAAGGGTCAGTGTTATCAGGAGCTTGTGATAGGCGTTCAGCAGCTTGGGAAGAAAAGATTTACGTACGTACGTACGTACGTATCTATCTATCTATCTATCTATCTATCTATCTATCTATCTATCTATCTATCTATCTATCTATCTATCTATCTATCTATCTATCTATCTACCCCTTAGTCTGGCGACCGTGGGGGCACCCCTGAAGATTTGACAACCAGTTCCCTCCATTCCTCTCTCTGTTCTGCCCTTTCTCAAAATTAAGTTTTAGGCCTATCCTTTGAGTTTTAGGCCTGTTCATTCGCTGATGTTGTCCTCCCACCTCTTCCTTGGTCTGCCTCTTTTTCGTCCTCCTTGGACAGTACCCCGACTTTGCAGTATTGTTTTTGCAAGTCCATATTTTGATCTTGTGACATGCCCGTACAGCATTCATAAAAAGCTCAGCATTGGTGAACCTTGGAGCTTTATTTTATTTTATTTTATTTTATTTTATTTTATTTTATTTTATGTCACGGCAGATTTCTCTGCGTGAAATTCGGGCTGCTGTCCCCGGGGAGAGCGCGTCGCCACAGGTGCAGCGCCTACCCATTATAAATTTTTTTTTCTCAGGGATGGTGTCTAAACACGACACCTGTATGCATGCTTTAGCCACGGGACGAATAACAACAGGTGTTCTATGTGTACGGGGTGGTGTCCTACCTGTCTGAACTGCTTGTTGCTGGCCACGTACA
>CM060332.1:132040-152040 GCA_030674155.1 Stramonita haemastoma
GATTTTTTTCCCAACATCCTGACGATGCTTTGAAAGTCCTGTATCCCCTGTTTAACAAGGTTTTTGACAGTGGAGTCTACACACTCTATGCTGGACGAAAAATATAACATCTATACGTTATTTTAAAAAAAAACCCAGAACAAACAAAAAGTAGATGATCATAGAGAAATTTCAGTGTTACACATAATTAACACGTTGTACAGTAGTACCACAAATAATAGACTAAAGACTTTCTGTAAATCAAATGAAAGGTTCTTTGAAACACAAGCTAGTTTACATAGAGAATATAGCACTACGGATAGCATAGAATGATTCAGAAATTTTAAACAGGGAAACAGCTGATTTTACACAGTTTGTTGATTTTTCCAAGGCATTCGACACTGCTAATAAACGCGTACTTTAATATCTCATCTTCTAGAAAACACTAATACATGGATACAAGTCATGTTTAAAACCTTTGAGTGAATATACAGAAATTTATGGCTGTTGTAAGAGTAGGTGAACGAGATAACAAACTCCTTTGAATTTATGTCAGGCGTCAGACAAGGATCTGTCCTAAGCCTTTTGCAATATATAAAATATTGACACCAAAATAAAACCAGTCCTGTCATATGAATCAGAAACATGGGAATTTCAGAGGTATGGTGCTTTTGAAGATCACACATCAAGTTTTGCGAGATGATTTTGAGAGTAGGAGGGGATGTTAAGGACACTGTTGTTTTTGGAGAATGTTGCAAATTTCCTGTTTATGCAGCTGGGTTTTTTTCATGTTGTAAGATACTGGTGCAGACTTGTGTCCATGTCTGACAGTAAATACCGTGCAGAATGCTGCAAAAGCATGATCGATCTGGTGGATTTATTTATTTATTTATTTATTTATTTATTTATTCTTTTATATCGAGGATATTGGAATAAGCATTCATATGCTTTTTTGGATGCAATTGGATGTACTGGAGTAAGAGCACTACTGTGTACACATGGCTTTGTTTTTGCCTGAGAAAAATCAGAAAGTTGGAAGCGTAGGTTACCGCCTGCTTCAATTTAAACAACGGAAACAAAAACCACATTTTGCCTCCCCCACCTCCCCCTCCTCTTCCAACCTCCCCCCCCCCCCACCCCCACAAACCGTCATGTAAATGCCGTAGTAGGAGAAGATGATGAGGGCGAGGGGGATGATGAGGCAGGTGAAGAAGATGGTGAAGATGTAGCTGGTAAAAGTGGGGTTGCTGCTCTCCCAGACCACACTGCAGGAGATTCCGGCACCTTCCAGCACGTACTCGTTCCAGCCCACCAGGGGAAAAAAGGCCCACAGGAAGCCTGCTATCCAGCACACCAGGATCCCTAGGGCCGCCACCTGTATTTTATTTATTCATTTATTTTATATTTTATCTTATTTATTTTATTCTTTTATATCGAGGATAATGGGATAAGCAATCTCGTGCTTTTTATTTTATTTTACATCCAGTCCCCATGTGCATGCAGTTGTGTAAATGTCATCTGTTCCCACCGGCACGCGATGGCCTACTCTTACGAAAAGTGGAACAGGATTTAACGGCTGCGCAAGATGTTCTGCGTGCGTTCGCACACGGGGCCTCGGTTTATAGTCTTGTCCGAAGGACTTTTGGGGAGAGTGGAGTCAGCACTGATGTTAACTCCAGGAGAAAAATCTCCTCGAACGGGAATCGAACCCGGGTCGTCAAATTGCGAGCGCAATGTTCTGACCACTAGGCTATCCCGCCCCCCATCAGTGATGCAATGCTGACTGACTGCAAAATCTGATCCCACCGGCAAGTTGATTCACAGTGTCTGTTTGGACAGGAATAATAGAGAAAGTAAACGAGATGAGTGCATGGTATTAGTCCTTTCACAGTGTCTGTAAGCATGCTTGGGTTCCGGGTTTTTTCAAAGTACAGTTTTAAATCATTAGCAGTGTGCGTGTCTGTAAGTATGTCTAGGGTCCAGATCCTTTAAAGTACAGTTTTAAATCTTTAACAGTGTACGTGTCTGTAAGTATGCCTAGGGTTTCAGATCCTTCGAAGAACAGTTCTATTTTGTTTTCTTTGTTTTTGAGTAGGTTACAAATAAATAGTCCATTTCTCAACAAAAGGTGGTTTGTGAGTATTTCACATGAAAACCCACATCCTGAAGTGCACACACATACACGCGTGCATGCATGCACACACTAGCGCGCGTACGTGCGCTCGCGTACCACACACACACACACACACACACACACACACACACACACACACACACACACACACACACACACACACACACACACAAACACACACACACACGCAGACACACACACACACATACATAGTCTCTGTCTTTCTGTGTATATGTATGTCTCTCTGTCTCTGTCTCTCAGAATCTTTCTCCTCAGTGTCTCTGCCTCAGTCTGTCGATAGAATAAGCAAACCTAGTATCTGTGGTGGGTGTAGATTATTTTCACTTTTTCGCTTGAGACAGACAGAGATACATAGGGACAGACAGGGACAGAGATACAGTCGGAGATAGATAGTTTGACAGATCTACAGACAGACATATAGAGGGAGAGAGAAAGACATAGAGAGAGAGAGAGACAGACAGACAGAGAGACAGACAGACAGACAGAGAGACAGACAGACAGGAATACATTCAGACAGACAGACAGACAGACAGACAGACCATGTGGGTGATTTTGGCTCCCAGCAGAGGCTTAGCGATGACGACGTAACGGTCCACGGAGATGGCACACAGCAGATACATGGAGGTCAGCCCCAGAAAATACACCCCGAAACCTGCAACACACACACACACACACACACAACACACACACACACACACACACACACACACACACACACACACACACACACACACACACACATAGAGGTCAGCCCCAGAAAATACACCCCGAAACCTGGAAAACACACACACACACACACACACACACACACACACACACACACACACACACACACACACACACACACATAGAGGTCAGCCCCAGAAAATACACCCCGAAACCTCAACACACACACACACACACACACACACACACACACACACACACACACACACACACACACACACACACACACACACACACACACACACATAGAGGTCAGCCCCAGAAAATACACCCCGAAACCTGGAAAACACACACACACACACACACACACACACACACACACACACACACACACACACACACACACACGTACACGCACACGCACACGCACGCACACACACATACACACACACACACACACACACACATAGAGGTCAGACCCAGAAAATACACACCTAAACCTGGCACACACACACACACACACACACACACACACACACACACACACACACACACACACACACACACACACACACACATAGAGGTCAGACCCAGAAAATACACACCTAAACCTGGCACACACACACACACACACACACACACCACACACACACACACACACACACACACACACACACACACACACACGTCCACCAACAGAGATGCAGCCAAGCTTTCATCAAACCTGCCTTCCCCAGACACTTCCTTGTAGCATGTTTTTGTCCTCCTATTTTATGTGCCAGTAAACACAGGTATCATCTGTAATTGAGTGTAGATAATACACAGGTACTGTGACTTCAGGAGAAAGGATAGTTCAGTGGTCAGAACGATGGCTTTCCCTCTGCTAATGTTAAGCAGCGTCAAACCTGGTTACCAATTTGGTCGCCTTGGCTACAGTACAGTCCCCCCAGTTTACCCATCTGTAAATGGGTACCTGCCCTCTTTAGGGTCAGGGAAGGTAAAGCAGCGAGGGAGAGGAGATGGGCGCCGCCCTAAACATGCTGGCCCCTTGAGAAGCTGAGGTCTCTGACGCCTCACTCACCTACGACCACACAGGTTATGGGACACCTTTACCTTTTTGCCTTACTGTGACATCTGACCCTACAGAAACGCATCAGTATCACCACACTGAAGAACCACAACTTTTCTAAAATCTGCTCTTATTTCACGAAGTCTTCGTAAGAATAGATCAGACAACATGACAACGTAATATTTCACAATGACCGTTCCCAACCAATAAATTGATCTTTCAATAGCAAGCAGAACAAGTAAACCAGCTTCTTGAGGATCTACACTGACAGCACAGACAGTCACATAAACCATGCCTGAGATTGATCTGATTGTTTAACACAGAGTGTTTCTCTTTGCCCATCTCCTCACCTTTGCCCTGCATATCCTGTGTGGCTCTATTCTGCTCTGCAGTAAAGTCTATACAAGTTTGTTCATATTCTACAACCGGCAGAAGCAGTTATCTGTCACTATAGTCGTCACATCCTTCCACTCATTTCTGTGGATATTGCTTTGCTGCTCTCTTCTGGTCCCAAAATAGCTGGCGGTGTGGTTTTCTGTGGAACTGAAACTGTGTAAAAGGTAAAGGTGTCCCATGACCTGTGTGGTCGTAGGAGAGCGAGGCGTCAGAGACCTCAGCTTCTCCAGGGGCCAGCATGTTGAGGGCGGCGCCCATCTCCTCTCCGTCGCTGCTTTACCTTGCCTGACCCTAAAGAGGGCAGGTGCCCATTTGCAGCTGGGTGAACTGGGGGGCTGTGCTGAAGCCAAGGCGCAACAACAGTCACCCATCCAACTGGTAACCACGCTCGACGCTGCTTAACTTGATTGGGGAAAAGCGAGCGCTCTGACCACTTAGCTATCCCGCCCCCTGAATTAAACATAGATCTCACCAAAAAATCCATATCACACACACACACAAACTCGTTCCCCCCCCCAGCTCACCCTCAATGTTACAGCCAAGGGGCCCATACAGCCACCTTCCCTTCCAAGCAGAAGTCATGGACATGAAGGTGCAGAAGCCTGACATGGCCAGGTCACAGACGTTGAGGGACATGACGAACATGTTGGTGGGCGACCTCAGCTTCTTGTTGCAGGCGAAGACCACCAGGCTGGAGATGTTGAACAGCGTCCCGAACACCCACACCGTGGACAGCAGACTGGCCACCGCCGTGTAGCCCGTGTCGCTGATCTTGTGCGGGTAGTTCACGAAAATGTCCACCGGGGTGGTGGTGGTCGTGGGGGTGGTGGTGCTTAGCACACCCCCTCCTGCTGTTCCCCCTGACATGTGCAGGAGGAGTGGTGGGGTGGAGTTGGGCATGGTGGTGGTGGTGGTGGTGGTGGTGGTTTGGGTGGTGGCGGTGATGTTTCTGTCTCTACGTCTTTCTCCTGACTGTGGAAGAGCAACAACAAAGGACAAGTCTGGGGAAGAAAAAGAAAGGAAGAGGAAGGCAAGGCAAGACAGAACAAGGCAAGGCAAGGCAAGGCAAGCCAAGACAGAGCAAAGAAGGTAAAAGAAGGCAAGGGCAGGTAACCTGTTACCTGTTTACTTGTTTCCATCCACGCTGTTGATGGTGGGAGCTTTAACACCTTATGATTATCCACTATCACTAAAATAGAAAAATCTTCTCTTCTTTCAAGAATTTTTCAGTCTATTCTCAAAGCTGTATTCGTTAGACCTCTACTAAAAAAATAACATTATCTCGATCTAGACACATTAAAGAAATTTAGATAAGTTTCTGACCTTTCTTTCATATCTAAAGTATTTGGAAAAAGTAGTTCTAAAACAGCTTAACATCCACCTTCATTTCAAGTCTTCTTTATTCTTTTCAGTCCGCCTATTGTGGCAACCACAGCACTGAAGCCACTCTAGTACATTTCTTAGAATGATATTCTTCTCCTTGCCTCTGATTCAGGAAAAGTTTTCCTTCTTACTCTTCTTAACTTATCAGCAGCTTTGACACTAGAGACCACTGGTTGCTTCTCTCTCTCCTTCAGAAAAGTTTGGCATTAATAGCACAGCCCTCACCTGGTTTATTAATTTTTGTATCTCACAGACAGACTCTAGACAGTTGTTGTAATCAACAGTATCTAAACCTGTCAACCTAGAATGTGGAGTCCTACAGGGATCAGTGTTGGTCCATATTCTATTTACTCTATACGCTGCTCCACTTTCACATAAAATAAGCCATCTTCAGATAAATCACCACCTTTATGCTGTTGACTCTCAGCTTCAAAGCAGTGTTACTCTGAAAAATCTCCCTTCTTTCTTGACAAATCTGTCCTACTGTCTTCAAGACAGAGGTCGCAGACATTTTTTCAAGCAAGGATAGGTGGGAAGTTCATATCCATATTCCTGTATGCCTGTGAATCATGGACCCTGACTGCAGATTTGGAGAGAAGGGTACATGTGGTAGAGATGAGATGCTTCCGGAGACTCCTTGGCATCTCCTACAGAGACCACATAAGCAACGAAGAAGTGCACAACAGAATCAGGTTAACCATTGGTTCCTATGAAAACCTTCTTACAATCGTAAAGAAGCGTAAACTTAAATGGTATAGACATGCCACAAGACCAAAATGACTTGCAAAAACAATACTGCAAGGCACTGTCCAAGGAGAAATAAAAAGAGGCAGACCAAAAAAGAGATGGGAGGACAACATCAGCGAATGGACAGGCCTAGAACTCAACAAAACCCTGAGAAAGGCAGAACAGAGAGAGGAATGGAGGGAACTTGTTGTCAAGTCTTCATGGGTGCCCCCACGGTCGCCAGACTAAGGGATAGATAGATACATAGATAGAAAGAAGCGTAAACTTAAATGGTATAGGCATGTGATAATATTAAAAGGACTTGCAACAATACTGCAAGGCACTGTCCAAGGAGGAAAAAAACAACAGGCTACACTTCAGCATTTTTAAGCACACACTGACACCACACCCAGAACCTACCTTCACGTCACCCAGCTCACAAACAAACAAACGCTACTGTCTGTGCAGGTGTGACGGACTGTCTTCAGCAGCACAGGTGTTCTGCTAGTCTCCCAATACTGCCACACTCCTCTGTACCAGGAGACCCTATAACCACATCTCAGAGATCTCTGGAACTGAGTGCTGCTGACTGCGGGAGTGAACCCTTTATAGGGCCCCACACCTGATCCACCACGTCCTGCCCCCCCCCCCCCCCCCCACACACACAGAAACAAGACACAGACAGCGCGCAGTGTGCCAGGTATGGCATCGCCAATTCTGATTCTGCTAGAAGAGAGATCAATGGCAGGCAAGACTGGCACCAAGTGGTGATCAGTAAATGTTACCTGAAAATGAACAGTGAACAATAAACAAATTTTATTTTTGAGAGTAATAGAATAAGCATGCAATTGCTTCTTTTTTTTTCTTCTTTTTTTTTTACATCCAGCTCTCAGGAGAAAAAAGAGAAAAATCAAAGAAAAGTAATTAATTTACCATACTTGGCATGAAGAACAATTTCCAATGTTTTTAAGCGTTTTTTTTTTTTTTTTGGGGGGGGGGGGGATTGACTGAGGGTTTGTATTCATGAGTTCATTGATATGCATGGATCGATTGTTTGGATATAGTAAAGAAACCACTACCCTCATGGATAAAGGTCCAGACGATGCCTATACATGTGCATCTAGGGTCCATTTCACGTGGGCGCGCAGGCGTGCGCGCGCGCGGCGCGCACACACACACACACACACACACACACACCACACGAGCGCGCGCGCACGCACACACACACACACACGCATATATTTTATATATATATATATATATATATATATATATATATATATATATATATATATATACATATACATATACATATACATATACATATATATATATATATATATATATATATATATATATATATATATATTGTTATCCTATTGTTTTCCGACATTGCGATATTGTTAAACTAACTCATACTAGTTTTCATTCCACAAAAAAAGCATTATTGCTTCAAGCCCAAGACAACGACAGTAGTGACAAAAACTGTCTTTGAATCCATTTGTGATCATACAAAGAACAAAAAATCACTACTCCTGATTACATTTTTTAAAATAATCCAACACCGAAGCAGAAATACGCCAAGGATGAGACGGGATTCGTTGACGTAATCAAATAAACCACAGGTCTTGCGTCATCACTCAATCCTACGGGAGCTAGTACGCATTTGCCTCAGCCTACAACACACGCAAACTTTTAATCAAGAGAACGGGGGATCGTGCAAGCTGAAATGAAGAGCGGACGTGTGTAGTCCAAGAAAAAAAAAGGAGTATTATTGTGGTCTGCCTGCCTGACCATAGCACAGTGTGTGTGTATGTGTGCTGTGTGTGTGTGTGTGTGTGTGTGTGTGTGTGTGTGTGTGTGTGTGTGTGTGTGTGTGTGATAGGCATGGCTGGGGTGGTCATTTGGATAATTAACTATTAGCTAATGCAGAAGGGTCATTCCTCCTCTCTGTCCCACCGAACACTTGCTTGCTTGCTAGCTGATTTGATTCCTTGCTGTCTTGTTTTCTTGCTTTCTGAGGGATGGGTGAGTCGGTGAGTGAGTGAGTGAGTTGCTGAATGATTGACTGATTGATTCTGTGTGCTTGTGGAACAAGCTTGCTCACTTGTTTGCTGAGTAAGTGAGTGAGTGAGTGAGTGAGTGGCGTATTGACTGTATATCTGTGGACAAATTTATATTGTTGCTGACTGACTTGTTTAATGAGTGACTGGCTGAGTGTCTCTGTCGTTATGTCTGTGGACAAACTTATATGCTTGCTTGCTTGCTCACTTGCTTGTAAAGTGGCTGAGTGAATGAGCGGTTGGCTGGCTGACTGAATGGCCATTTATAATGTATCAGAATCAGAAACTATTTGTAGCCATAACAGTCAACGAGACTTAGTTCTGTATGTCTATGCACATACTTGTAAGTTTGTTTCTTTACTGACTTGTGGATTGACTGATTTAGTTGTAGATACAATTGCCAACTGGATAAGACGACATTCTTTTGAATCTTAATGGCCATGAGACCACAGTTCCACCCCAAAAACGCCATTAACAATCTAGAACACTTCAATGAAGGTGTGCTTGCGTCTTAGTTGCATTAGAATACAACAGCAAGCGGAAGGCCAAGTATTGTAACAACAACATAACAATGGTAAAGGTATTCCCATAACTTATACGGCCGTAAGGAAGCGAGATGTCAGAGACCTCAGCTTCTCTAGGGGCCAGCATATTGAGGGTGGTGCGCCCATCTTCTCTCTCTCGCTGCTTTACGTTCCCTAACCCTAAAGAGGGCAGGTAGGCTACCCGTTGACAGCTGGGTGAACCTGGGGACTGTAATGAAGCCAAGATGCACAAATAGCCACCTTCCACAAGGTAACCAAGCTCAACACTGCATATATAACCTTAGGTCGGAGAGAGCGAGTGCTCAAACCATTGAGTTATTCTGTCCCCCAAGTACAATAACCCGCACTACAGATCCTACCACTAACATCATCATTCCAATGTTTGAAAAAGCATGTAGGCTATCTGTGGTGTGAAGGTAATACATCCATCTAGAAAGCAAGCAGTTAAAGGTTTGATCCCAATTCGAACCTAAACATTTCCCCATTTCTGGACCTTCAGGGATAATTTGAGTGCTAGTCTTTTGGGAGATATGATAATCCAGGGTCTGTGCGAAATATGCATTAAGCGCACGTAAGAACCCCATGGTAATTTAAAAAAATGTCACTGGCAAAATTATGAACGAAAAACGTTTGAAAGGGGAAGTAATACACAGGCAGACGTGGAGAAAACAGTGGTGCAGCTTTTTGTAGCGATGCCCTTTCACCTGGAGAGAGCAGCCTAAAACATAGCACATCATAACACGTCATGAAGCAGCCATAACACACACACACACACACACACACACACACACACACACACACACACACACACACACACACACACACACACACACACACACCACGACACACGCACGCACACACACACCACACACACACACACACCACACACGCACGCACGCACGCACGCACACACGCACACACACACACACACACACACACACACACACACACACACACACACACACACACACACACGAAAACAAAACCAAAAAACATAATACAAACAAAAGTCTAGCACAATCACCGGAAATTGAGCGCATATGGGTGAATCCGTGAGTATGTGAAGACAAGAGGAGGGATACCATTTCTGACAGTATTGTCATTGTTGACAGCAATGAATGCCCAACGCATGGTTTTTGTAATATTTTATTTTATTTATTTTATTCTTTAAATCGAGGATAATGGAATAGGCACTCGTGTGCTTCTTTTTTTTTACATCCAGTCCCCCGTGTGTATGCAGTTTTGTAAATCTTGTCAACATGAGAGAATGGTGATAGAGTAACTTGATATAACGTTTGTTTTTAGGTTCTTTTTTTTCTTCCCTTATGTGTGTGTGTGTGTGTGTGTGTGTGTGTGTGTGTGTGTGTGTGTGTGTGTGTGTGTGTGTGTGTGTGTGTGTGTGTGTGTGTGTGTGTGTGTGTGTGTGTGTGTGTGTGTGTTGCAGTCTATTGCTTTTTATATTATTTATGAAAGTCTATTTCCTCCCACTGGTAATCGTTATAATATCTTTCTTAAAGGCTAGTGATGAATATGTTTTTATTTTTAGATAGATGGCTTGATGGAAAAAAGCAAAGCATTTCTTATTCAATGAAGGCTAATATCTGGACATAAAAATAATATGTGACTCTCTCTCTCTCTCTCTCTCTCTCTCTCTCTCTCTCTCTCTCTCTCTCTCTCTCTCTCTCTCTCACACACACACACACACACACACACACACACACACACACACACACACACACACACACACACACACACACACACACACACACACACACACACGTGGGGTGAAAAAAAACACGATTCTCTGTCTGTCTGTCTGTCTGTCTGTCTGTCTGTCTGTCTGTCTGTCTGTCTGTCTGTCTCTGTCTGTCTGTCTGTCTGTCTGTCTGTCTGTCTGTCTGTCTGTCTCTCTTCTCTCTCTCTCTCTCTCTCTCTCTCTCTCTCTCTCTCTCTCTCACTCTCTCTCTCTCTCACTCTCTCTCTCTCTCTCTCTCTCTCTCTCTCTCTCTCTCTCTCTCTCTCTCTCTCTCTCTCTCTCTCTCTCTCTCTCTCTCTCTCTCTCTCTCTCTCTCTTCTCAGTTCATAGTACTATTATCATCTCATCTTGGAGCCTGCAGTCAGCAGTGTCCCTTTTTTCTCCTCACTTCATCCGATCACTGATGTTGTCGTCATGCGTGACGGATGCTCATTAAAGGCCAATCAGCAGAAGTCCATGCCAGGTTAAAGTGCACCAAGTCACGAAACCAGAACAAGTTACTGGCGTGACCTCAAGGACGTGACAAGACAATTCGTTTCCATGACGAAGTCGGATGCGCTGGGCCTGACTTGTCAGGCGCTTAACGGCAGTGAGACGCATTTTAGTTCATACGATGGAAAGCAATAGTTGCTGTTTGAGCGTTGGAGATATAATAATTATTAAGAAAAGAGTCATAGTGCACCTACATTTTCCTTACGATGTCAGAGCGTCATAGGTCTTCTTTTTGTATAAAGAGGGGGTTTTCATTTTGCGTTTATATATCATTTTATGTCGTTTTAAGGAACACTCCCTTTCCCCAAGCTTAGGTCACGCAGCATCGAGCGTGGTTACCAGTTGGATGGGTGATTGCGCGTACCTTGGCTTCAGTACAGCCCCTCAGTTCACCCGGCTGTTAATCGGTACCTGCTCTCTACAGGGTCAGAGCAAAGATAGTTCACACACACACACACACACACACACACACACACACACACACACACACACACACACACACACACACACACACACACACAGATATATATATATATATATATATATATATATATATATATGAATTTATCTAATATATATATGAATTTATATATATATATAGGCCTACATATATTTTCCTTAGCTCTTTTGTTACCTTGCTTTACAAAGTTTACACAGTAGGTACAATTACTAAGTTACTAAACCTTTCAGGTCCCGATCCTTATCATAAACCTGAAAGTCCCCCCTTTAGTTCTACGCTTTTGGGCACCGCTGACGTCAGGCTTCACAGCAGCAACAGCTGACGTCAGGCTTCGCGGCAGCAACGGCTGACGTCAGGCTTCGCGGCAGCAACAGCTGACGTCATGCCTCGCATTAGTAACAGCTGACGTCAGGCTTCGCAGCAGCAGCAGCAGCTGACGTCAGGCTTCGCAGCAGCAACAGCCTTTCTTTGCGCTGCATTTAGAACATTTTTCATAGAATACGGTAGTGTTCAGTCCCTGGTCAATAATGCAAGAACATCCATCATAACACTCCCATGTGGACACTTAAACCATCACCGTACTACGCTTCCTTGTTTACCACTTATTCCTACATGGTGGGTGGGTTGATGGACGGAATAACACAAAAATATTAGGCGACATAGTTGAGGCTTTCGTCTAACCAGAGGATAGGTTTTCATGCCCATTATTTCCTGTCAACATGGAGTTGTTTATTTACTTATCTATCAATTTAATTACGTAATACGTAATTACGTATGTTTTAGTGTGTCTCACATATTAATTTCAATGGAAAGTGAATAATGCATATTGCTCATGATACAAAGAACTGCTTTGGTGTCTTGTCCATCCAATTTCTCCTTGACAGTGGTCATGGTTGGGGTTATGTGCGTTATAACAGGAAAGACATAATGCGAGATATCACACATCCCTCGTAGTCTGTGGCCTCCCTCCCCACCCTCCCCTTCCTTCTCCCACCCCCTCTGTTCCTTGATACACTGGAATGCCATAGGGAAGATTCATTCGCCAAAAAGCACAGATACATTTTGTGTCTCATTTCCTGATTGGCCGAGGCAAGTTATTGGTGCACCAACCTGACCTGTCGTCTTTTTTTTTTGTTTTTTTGTTTTTTTTGTTTTCTCCACCTTGATTTCGTGCTAGGTGTCAGAATTATAGGAGAGAGAGAGAGAGAGAGAGAGAGAGAGAGAGAGAGAGAGAGAGAGAGAGAGAGAGAGAGAATTTTTTTCTGTGTAAAAAACGACCTTTATATCTGTATTACTTGTTGCTGGATGCTGAGGTTGTAATTTCCTAGATCACCACCCAAGGTCTAATGGATGGAAAAAAAGTTTTGGGCCCAACAAATCTATCTATCTATCTATCTATCTATCTACTTATATATATATATATATATCTACTTATATATATATATCTACTTATATATATATATATATATATATATATATATATATATATATATATATATATATATATATATATAATTAACCTGACTGACTCCATAGTTGAGTGGTTACACCCTTCAACTTCAAACCCATGGGTCCATGAAGTCGTGGTTTTGATTCTTGGTGGCGTCTGATCAATTATGAGTGGGGATTTTTATGATCTCCAGGTCAACGTGAAGTGGAGACCTGCCAGTGCTTTAGATCTGTTTGTGTATATAGCCTACACCTGCAGAAGATCAAATATGGAGTTCATGCCAGGTTCGGTGGGTTACTGAAACACAAACATACCCAGCATAATCTCAAAAACAGTGGCTCACACAAAATTCAATTCAATGCCAATTCAGATAGTTATATCACAAATAGAGAAAAGGTCTAACCTTTGCTGAACCTCAGAGCTCTAACCAAGGTACGGAAAAATTATAGCTAAATACACACCTATCTATTTATTCATTTGTGCTTGATTGGATGTCATAATAAAACAGCAGGAAGAAAAACACAAGCCAAGAATGTGGCATGTTTCTACAGCAAAACACTGATCTGGTTTCCTGACAATCCATTATCCGATTGACCATGGTCATCATTAGGCTAATGTGTGTAAGAAGGGCAAAGAAATGGACGGACTTCTCACGCATTACTTCAATTCTGTTGTACCTTCCCCCCTCCCTGCCCCCCTCCTGCTCCCCTTTGGCTACACAGCCTTATGTACCATGAAGAATATTCATTTGCCAAAAAGTGCTGATCTTTTTGTATCTTAAGTTTTGATTGGCTGAAGTGAGCTACTAGTGCACTAATCCAACGAGTCGACTTATCTCTTCTCATCACGTTGATCTGGTGGGAGATGTACGAATTATTGGACAGAGAGAGAATAATGAATGAATGAATAATCTTTATTTTTCAAGGGTAACAGAGTAAGTATTACTATTAAGAGAGAGAGAGAGAGAGAGAGAGAGAGAGAGAGAGAGAGAGAGAGAGAGAGAGAGAGAGAGAGAGAGAGAACTTAAATAAACACGCAAGGATGAAGATTGCAGGCCAAGCCTATTCTTACAGTCTCTTGTCTTTGTAACAATCACCTTTACCTATCCTATAGTCTTCTAGACTGTAAGGGCACGACTGAAAAATTTGTAACCCGCTTCCTCCACTCCCCCGTGGTCCTTTGCTTTCTGTAGCAAATCATTCTACACAAGGCCAGTCCACTGTCTGATGTTGTCTGCCCATCGTTTCCTCTGTCTGCCTATTCATCTCCATCCTTGTACTGTTCCCTGTAGGACAGTCTTGGCGAGTCGAGACGTTCATGTGACATGCCTGTATCACTTCAGCTTTCGTTTTTTCATCGAAGTCAGGCGCTCTTCATGTGGTCCATGGCATGTGGGATGGAGGCTGAAAACCTGCAATTCTCTCCATGGTAGCCCAGACCACAGCTGCAATGACCAAACTGAAAGTCCTGTGGAATGAGAGGAACATTGCCATCAGCTTCAAGATCAGACTGATGCGTTTCCATATTTCCGCACACATGTGAAACATGAACCATATCAGCACACTTTGAAAGAAGGATAGGGGCTATGGATGTAAGATGCTTTGGCAAACTCCTTGGTATTTCATACAGAGATAGAATAACTAAGGAGTAAGTTAAATCAGAATGAAAAATACCTTGGTACCATACATACATGTATACAATCAGTAAATTATGGAGAGAGAGAGAGAGAGAGAGAGAGAGAGAGAGAGAGAGAGAGAGAGAGAGAGAGAGAGAGAGAGAGAGAGAGAGAGAGAGAGAGAGAGAGAGAGAGAGAGAGAGAGAGAGAGAGAGAGAGAGAGAGAGAGAGAGAGAGAGAGAGAGACGTGGATGTGAAGTTGATGCTCTGCATAGTCTCGAAGAAGCACCATCTTCATTTTGTGCTGAATGTCAAATACATCTGAGAGGGAAAGAAAAACTAATAGCAAAGGAAAGACTTAATGAGGATGGACTTTTTTTTAGGGATGGGGGTGGGGATTAAATGACGGTACATCTGTAATTTCTTGTCAATGGACAAGAAAGAAATAGGTCTTTAGTCTTTGTCAGCTATAAGGGATACATTTGTTTCTCTTTTTTTGTTTCATTGCATGTCACAATAAAACTACCAGGGGGTGGGGAAGGACGGGGGAGGGGGGGGGATGCCCGCTCCTTCTGCTGAAAAAAACACTGATCTGGTTTCCTGACAATCTAATTCTTGATTGAAAAGGGTCATCATTAAGATTATGTGTGAAGGTTACAGAAAAGGGTCATTATTAAGATTATGTGTGAAGGATTGGTGAAGAAAATATACAAGTTTTCGTGCATCTTATTTAGTGTGTTTTTTCTCACCTCTTCTATCGGCCTTGCAGTTTTCTGCACAGCCTGATGCACCATGAGGAAGATTATTCACCAAGAAATGCTGATGTCCTTTTTCTGTCTCATTTCCTGATTGGCTGAAATGAGCTATTCGTGCACCAATCTGATACATCTTATCTCTTGCCATTACTTTGTTCTTGTGCCGGATTTCAGTATCATCAGAGAGAGGGGAAAATGAAAGAAATGTAGAGAATGAGAGTGGGAAAAAACGAGATAGGGCTGCGAAGCTGATGCAGCGCATTGTCCAAAAGAAACAAGAAGGGAAAGAGAAGGATTACATTGTTCAGTCATGGTTGAACAGCTGTAATCAATTATCCTGTCTCTTCCTTTCTTCTTCTTCTTCTTCTTCTTCTTCTTCTTCTTCTCTCTCTCTCTCTCTCTCTCTCTCTCTCTCTCTCTCTCTCTCTCTCTCTCTCTCTCTCTCTCTCTCTCTCTCTCTCTCTCTCTCTCTCTCTCTCTCTGTCTGTCTGTCTGTCTGTCTATCTGTCTTTCTCTCTCTCTCTCTCTCTCTCTCTCTCTCTCTCCTCTCTCTCTCTCTCTCTCTCCTCTCTCTCTCTCTCTCTCTCTCTCTCTCTTCTCTCTCTCTCTTATGTGTATGTATGAGTGTTCAGCACTCTGTGTTGTTGTGTGTGTGTGTGTGTGTGTGTGTGTGTTGTTGTGTGTGTGTGTGTGTGTGTGGTGTGTTGTGTGTGTGTTGTACATATGTATGTATGTATGTATGTATGTATGTATGTATGTATGTATGTATGTATGTATGTATGTATGTATGTATGTATGTATGTATATGTGTGTGTGTGTGTGTGTGTTGTATGTATGTATGTATGTATGTATGTATGTATGTATGTATGTATGTATGTATGTATGTATGTATGTATGTATGCATGCATGTATGAATGTATGTATGTATGTATGTATTATATGTATGTATGTATGCATGCATGCATGCATGCATGCATGCATGCATGTATGTATGTATGTATGTTGTATGTATGTATGTATGTATGTATGTATGTATGTATGTATGTATGTATGTGTGTTTTTCCTTTATGCATTTCTTCATGTTTCATTGTATTCACCAACAACTCCAAGCCACTACGTAAAACCAGAGAATGCTGACTGCCCCTGACACAAATTGCGGACAGGGTTTCCGGCAATCTTATTCTTATTTCATACTGACCATGGTCATCATCGAAGTAATGCGTTTAAGAAGGGCAAAGAACCAGTGCCAGTTTTCACGTATTGCTTATAGTCTGTTGTTTACACCCTCCTCCCCACCCCCTCCCTCTTCCCTCACAGACTTGATTGCGATGAGGAAGATTCATTCACCAAAAGTGCTGATGTCCTTTATGTGTCTCATTTCCTGATTGGCTGAAGGGAGCTATTCGTGCACCAATATGATAGGTCTTCTTATTTCTTCCGGCCACCGTGGTTTTTGTACTAGACGCCAGCATTATGACAGAGAGAGAGAGAGAGAGAGAGAGAGAGAGAGAGAGAGAGAGAACTGTGAACTTTATGCACTGAGGTGTTTGTAAGAAATAAGAGAGGAATCAGACCACAGGTCGTGTAGCAGGCTAGAGAGATGTGGTAAAAGGGTCTGGATTTCCACACCAGGAATCTACTGGTATTTTGATTTTTCATCCTTGAAGTCGGAATGCACCTGCCATAATGATGGGCAAAAAAATGGTCACAGGTGCAAAACCTCACTCTTGGTAAACTTTGGAGCTCTAGCTAGGGAGCTAAAAGTCAAATTTGATGGACTGAAATTTTCTAGAAAAAATTACTTGTGCATCTGCATTTTCTCCCTCCATGGACGCAAAGGCTTTAGTTTTCATTCCTTTCACAATACTAAACTCATATCCTGTCCATAACTCATTCAGTCAGTAACCTGAAATAGTTTCATATACAACTCAAAGGGGAAAATACGATCACGCTGGTTGTTCTCGACAGAAGGACGCTGTCTGATTAAATTTCCTGGCAATCCCATTTCTGGTCATCATTAAGGTAATGTGTGTAAGAACAGGAAGGAAATAGTGCATGTTCTCACGCATGGCTTCTCCTCTCTTCACGTCACCCCTGTCCTTCTCTCTTTTCCCATATCCCCTTGAAAGCCAATATGGAAGATCTTTTTTCGCCAAAAAGTGCTGATGTTCTGTTTTAATGTCTTGTATCCTGGTTGGCTGAAGTGGGCGATCCGTGCACCAATCTAATGTGTTCTTTTATTTCTTCATAAAAATAAGGTAAAGGTGTCCCATAACCCAAGCGGTCGTAGGGGAGCAAGGCATTCAGAGACCTCAGCTTTTCTAGGGCCGGCATATTGAGGGGCGGCCCCATCTCCTCCCTCGCTTGCTTTACCTTTCCTGACCCTAAAAGAGGGCAGGTACTCATTTACAGCTGGTTGAACTTGGGGGACTGTACTGAAGCCAAGGCGCGAAAACGGTCTTTTTCTCATCTTTTTTTTTTGTCGGGATGTCAGAATTTTTTCGGGGGGGCGGGGGATAAAGTTAAAACCTTTATAAAAGGGTAGTTTTATCGGGAAAAAAAAAAAACTAATAATGTGAGTTGGGGGTTTAAAAGGGTAAAAAGACAAAACGATGCTGATGACGAGGAATTTTAATGACAATGATGTAACCTTCTTTTTTTTTTGGGGTTTTTTTGTTTGCTTTAACGTCGACGGCGGGAAAAGAAGGGTTTTTTTCCTTTCCTTTTTCTTCTGTGCTGTAAGCTTGATTGCGGAAAATTATCCCGTCAGCCACACTTTTTTCCTCGGGTTTCGCTCAAGGAAAATGTTTTTTTGAAGGTTTTTGTTGCCAGTCTCGTTTTTTTTAAAACAGAAACAAGGGGGAACGAAACAATTTTTGCCTTAAGAGATTTTTTTCCCCCTGTTGTTTGCCGAGTGGGAGTTTAGGATTTTTCCCCTTTTTTCTTCTTTGAGTGGGTAGCCATCTTTCCTACTCTATTTTGGGCCCCATTTTTTTTTTTTTCCAAAATGGGTTTTTTTTCCCCACTCTGTTTTTCCCTGCGCACCCTTTTGCATTTTGATGATGATGTTGGGTGATATGATGATGGGATGATAATGATAAAGGGTGATGAAAAATGAGGTGATGAAATGGGGGTGATGATATGATTTTTTTAAAAAGGTATGTATTGTATTTTGGTCTTTTTTTTCCTGAGTGAAGCAGAGAAGCATTTAAAGTTTAAATTTTTGTTTTTTTTTTATTTTTTCCCAAAATAGTATGTAATGTTTTTTTGGTTGTTTTTTTTTTGCCCTTGGCTACAGCTGGGTTTTCACCAAAGGCAAGTTTTTTGCAAGCGCCTTTTTTTACCCCCAAAAGGTAGGTGCATTACGACTTCTGAAGGGTTCAAAACTCAATAAGGTGAAAGTTTTTGGTCTTCTCACAAATTTTTTCTCTTTTTCTCTAAATCTTTAAAACAATACAATACAATACAAAATACAATACCATACAATAAAAAATAAATTTTACAATACAATACAATAAAAAAATAAATGATAAGGCTAGGGGCCCCGGGGGTTTACTGGAGGATTTGGTTTTGATTGTTATTTTTTTTGGGCAGTATGATTGGGGCTATTTTTGGTCGGGAAAACAAAAAAAACATTTCCTAACAATCCCCATTCACTTCATCTTGCACCCGGGGATAAAAAATTAAAACCCCTTTGAAAATTCATTCTTCGTGGGGAATTTTATTATTAAAAAAAAACAAGGGAAACCATAGCATGCTTTTACCCGGGGATTTTGGGGCCGGGGGAAAAAAGGGGGGGGGGTCATTTTTCCTTTTGTTGCCAGTTCTCGATTTTTCCCTTTTGGCCAAACCCCCAAAAGGGGTTCCCCCCAAAAATTTTTTTTTTCGGAAAAAAAAATTTTTTTTTTTTTGGTTTTTTTTTGGCCCTTTTAAAACAAAAAACCCCAAAGTTTTTTTCCTTTTTCAATAAAAGGGGCCCTTTTTTTTTCAATTAAATTTTGCATTTTTTTTGGGGGTTATAAGTTTTCAATAATGGAACCCTTTTTTCCTTCAACCATTAATTTTTTAAAAAAGGAAAAAAAAAAAGTTTTTTTCTTAATTTTTTCTATTTTCCCCTTTTTTTTTTTTCTCATTTTTTCAACTTTTCTGACAGCAACAGTTATTGTCTGTATAAAAAGTGAAAATGCGTTGCCCGCCATTAACGCCTGATCATCGGCCCAGCTCATCTTCTTCGCGAAAAAAGAAGGGGTTTTTTTTAAAACCCCTTTTTCAAAAAAAAATTTAAATGGAAAATGGCCAAGGGGAAGGCCAAAAAAAAAAAAAACCCCCAAGAGGGAAGGGGAAAGGAAAAATGACAAAACAAAAATAGTGAAAAAAAAGAGGAAACCTGGAAATTTCCCCACAAAAATTCCCATTTATACTGACCCCCCAAAGGGAAGTAGTTTTTTTTCCCCCCTTTTTACGGTCTCCCAAAAACCCCCTGCTTAAAA
>CM060332.1:162040-180360 GCA_030674155.1 Stramonita haemastoma
GTCCATTTCTCACTTTGTCATTTCCTGCAGTCAATCATTCCAACTGGTAATAACTTTTCATTGAATTGCCCGATTTTCAATCTGTTTTTTTTTTGTTTTTTTTGTATTGTTTAGCCATTTCATTGCAGATTAATAGAATGTCAATAACTAAAAATTGACCTCAGGTGCAATGCGACTCCTTATGTGATGGAGCGTCACATATATTTGGAAACTTGGCGTTATTGATCTACTTGGTGACACATTCGGTGACAGAAAACAAAACTACGTCTACACTGCTGTTATCCAGAATCCACAATGACAAAAGCCTGATGTCAGGAGCAGGATCGTCTTAAACTGGAAAGCATTCTGACCAGGACAGAGGGATCAGTGCAGGTGAGGTACATTGAGGAGCTAGCTAAACATTTGAAACAATATAACCACCACCAGCAACAACCGGAGGGAGAGAGTTCCTGTAGACATTTCTTTTGGAGCCACCAGAACATACAGTAAAAGGCATCTGTGTCAATACAAATCTTTTGTGAATGAAACCAAGTTTTTGACGATGAAAAAATCATGGACTTCGATTTTGATTTCTCTTACTTGTAAGTAGAGATGGATCTGCCATCCACTGTTCTCTGTCCGCAGAGAAGAAAAGTAAGTAGATCTACGTCTACGTTGCAATTATCCAGAAATTTGACGACGATTTTTACCAAGAGAGACCTGCAACTAATGCTATCAGCACATTTGTGGTACATTCTGCACAGACAGCTTGGCCAGTCTTTGGAACTGTGGGTGAGAACAGTAAAAGAACACTCAATAACAGCAGGCTAGGCATTTTCAGTACAAGACATACTCCTGTTCCCATGCTGCCATGACGCAAAAATAAGTTTTCTCGTGACGAAACTATCCCAATTATGTCATTGAGAGACTTCAGTCACCTAACATTGAATCCAGAGGCGCGTTGTAACTGGCGAGAAAAGCTAGTATTTGGCTAGTCAGGCGAGTCAGGCTAGTCGGAAGTGACGTAAAGGCTAGTTTTTAGGCGAGTATCTAGCAAGACTTGGCGAGACGCTCCTAGAGCAGCTCGCGGGCTAATACAAAAATGGCGGCTGTTTTTGCAGAGCGATCTTCTGTCAGAGTAGGAGTGCTGTATTTGAACAACACATGCTTTAATTGTCGGATTCCCAAGGTTACCTGGGACAGAATTGCAAATGGTAAGTGTTTTTCAGTAATTTTGGGTGATTTTATGTTGGGTAATGGGGAGAGGGATGATTTTCTACTAGTTTGTTTCAGTTGTGCTGTTACTTTCGTTACTTTCACATGTTTGTCTTATCTCGGCGAATCCTTCTGTCGGTCCAATACGTTCTACTTGTATTTGCAATGACAGTGACAGTATGTTTGATATGAAAGTAATCAGTTATTATGTCATCAGTGATAGTAATACATTGCATCGTTACATAGTAATACATCACATCGTTTAGCGTGTTTTTGCTGCAGGGTCATATAGCAACTGGAGCCTGCAGAACCTGTGTGGTGATGTTGTCAGTGAACTCCAGGTGCCGACTGACCAGAAGTATATTAAACAACTGGTCAAGGGGGGGATAGGCGAGTTGCCGGACGGTATGCTCGGAAAATTGACCGAGAACACCACCCAGCCGGAGCAGGCCCCTCCATCCGTGCTGCAGACATCGGTAGGCCTACCCATCAGTGACATTTTTTTTTGGCGCACGCCTGTGTGCGCGCGCGTGGTGTGTGTGTGTGTGTGTGTGTGTGTGTGAGAGAGAGAGAGAGTAAGTGGGTTTGCAATGCATTGTACTGCACTGCACATTTTTATGATGATGTTGTTCTTATTTTATGTTTATTCTCTGGTCATGTAATATGTTGTGTACTGTATGTGCATGCATTTTTTCCTAATTTTTTGTGTTGGTCAATTTTGTTCACATTCATATGTAACCTATTTAGATTGATTGATTTGATTGTACAGTGCAGTAAGCCCATGTTTTGGGGAATTTGCATTTTATTTTTATTATTATTATTTTATTGCTACATGTTATATAATTTTATAATTTTATTTATATATATATATTTATATTTATATATATATATATATTTATATTATATATATATATATATATATATATAGAGAGAGAGAGAGAGAGAGAAGAGAGAGAGAGAGAGAAGAGAGAGAGAGAGAGAGAGATTGTTTCATGTTCCTTTGCAAAATACAGAGGATTATCTGAGGACGGTGTTGCTTTGACAAGTTAATGTGCTGCCATACAAGGGTAATATTCGCAATTCGTGAAATCAAACTCAGTCACAGTATTCTGACACCAGCCAACTAATCCAAAACACTTTACACTATACATGTCACAAAAATTAAATAGGTTGCAAAGAAATGGAGACAAAAAAATATAGACATTTAGTATTATTTTTGTTACAGCAGATACCACAGACTTCCAGCCAAATCAGGCAGGTGACAACCTCCAGCAGTGTGGATGATGGTGGGGAAGGTGAGGCTCAGGCATCAGATATATAGTTGTTGTTTGTTTTTGTTTTTTTCTCCATTTCTAAGTTCTGCCCCATGGTTTGGGTGTTGTTGTGTTTTTTTTAAGAACACATGGGCCAGAATAGAATTTAGGTTTGAACATTCAAACCAACACAATTATTGACCACAGAAAAAGATGAAAACTAGCACAAATTTTTTTGTTTTTTGTTTTTGATATTGACGAAGTAGTGTCCTAAACTAGTTAGGGCCCAAAAATAACTCTTGTGGTTATGTGAACCCTGTCCTTAGTTCAGTGTACTTTCTTCTTTTTGATTTCCATGATGGAAATTTGTGAGTTTCATGTGGCATAAAAACATCTGTAAAGGAATGTATACTTTGCTCAGTGTACTTTTATGACTTTCTTTACAGGAAGAAGAGGCATCTTCTTCAGTTGCCGACAATGAAGAAGGAGGATGTCTGGAAGAGGATTGCGGCAGAAATGAGGGCCTATGGCTACAATTTCTCCGCAAGTGTCTGCTTGAAAAAGTGGAGCAATTTAAAGAGTCGGTAAGTGTGTTCATATTGACATTCCTGGAGGCACGCCCTGTTTGCCTACCATAGTTACACTATAGTACAAAGTGTAATGATCATCATACAATTACAAACATTGAGTCATTATGAGGCTTGCAGCCTGTTCTGACCGACACGGATGGCCTACTCTTCCGAAAGGCAGAAAAGGTTTTAAACTGTACGCAAGATGGTCTCTGTGTGTTAGTACACGGGGCTTCAGTTTATTGTCTCACCCAAAGGGCTTTTATGGAAGTAGAGTCAGTATTGATTAATCTCTGCGACCTGACCTGAGACTGATGTTTTGGTTTTGTGTTTTGAGGACTGGACAGATTATCTTTTGTTTTTTGCAGTACAATTGGTGATTTGTATTGTTTATGTTGTAGTGTAGTAGGTTATGTTGTGAAATATATGTTGTAAACCCAACTTGCTCGGTCTGGAGAGTTACTTAGAACGAAAGGTGTTATTCGTCACATTCACAGTGTATTTAGTGTGACTGCTGAGTGAGTTGAGGTAATTCATTTATATTTTCACTCGCCTACTTTCATCCTCTCTATATTTCCCTATTTTTCTACTATCCTCATTCTATCCCCCCTTTATCACTCCTCGGCCCACAAGTAGTCGAGCCCTACTCCTCTTTAGGGTTACTGAAGAGAATAGGAATTAGTCTAGGACTCTATATTTCCAGTATCAAATTAGGCGGAACAGGAATAAGAGTGGCAACCTAGATAATTTCCGTGTAGGACCCTCTACATAGGTTCCTGGAGTCAAAGGAACTAGATTGAAATAGGCCGTGATGTTTTACAGAATGTTTGCATGTGTCAGTTGGAAGAAGTAAGAGTGAATTTGACATTTTGTCTCTGTTTTCAGGTACAAAATCATCTGCGACCAAAACAAGGCCACTGGCAGGGGGAGGACCAGCTGGGCCTATCTGGATGTCATGGCCGACCTTCTTCATGGCGACCCAGCTGTGGTTCCACCCGTGGTGATTTTCTCACTCAGCGGGGTTACAGGTGTGTTGTAATGAAAGTCTCAACATAAAAAAAAATGATGAACATGGCTTTCTATGCACTTCTCACAGAAAAGTAATTAGAGTGGAGCCCAATGATAAATAGGTAAATTACCATTTAACTTTGCCAACAACATTTTTGTCTTCCTTTCAAGGTTCTTGAGTGCATATAGTACTGGCTACAACAAATTTCTGCTTACTTCTTTTCAGTGTTCCCTAGTTAGTCCGGTCATAGTGACAAATCCTGCCATCCACCTCAGCGGCCTCAGCGACACAACCAAGCCCCATAGCTCCTCCCCATAGCTCCTCCTCATAGCTTCTCCCCATAGCTCCTCCCCATAGCTCCTCCCCATAGCTCCTCCCCATAGCTTCTCCCCATAGCTTCTCCCCATAGCTCCTCCCCATAGCTTCTCCCCATAGCTTCTCCCCATAGCTTCTCCCCATAGCTCCTCCCCATAGCTTCTCCCCAAAGTCCACCTCACTTGGCCATGTCAGGCATTGCAGAGCCCTAGACTTTGGCTTTTGTCTCTAATGACTTTCTGACATCTTTGTTGCAGTGTACACTCCTGAGGATTCAGGTGCAACAACTGCCACAACAGCACCCACGCTGACCCCAAGATCACCTGTCGCTTCCACATCCAAGGCCAGCCTGCTGGCGCTTTCATCTGTATCCACCACCCCAAAACGTACTTTCGAAGTGAACGGTGAAGATGGAGTCAAACAAAAGCGCAGGCGGAAGCAAGGGTTCACAGAACCCTCCCAATGGATGAAGGAATCAAACGAGAGGATGCACAGAACCTTAGAGTGGACTGCTGTGGCTGTGGAGGAGAAAAACAAAATCCTTAGGGAGAAAAACAAAATCCTTCGGGAGAAAAACAAAATCCTTAGGGAGAAAAACAAAATCCTTAGGGAGAAAAACAAAATCGTTAGGGAGAAAAACAAAATCCTTAGGGAGTTCCTGGAGAAAATGTAAACTCCTTCAGAGCCTCAACAATTCGGTCCAAGGCTTTCTTTACATCAGTGCAGATCTGGTGAAATTATGGTGTTTATAACTACAACAAACACAGTTATGAAATGGTATTTGCATTTAATTCTTTACCTTATTTTTTTCTTTCATGTTCTAGTCCAATACATATGCTTAAGAAAAGCTTGCCATTTTTCTTTCTAGTCAAATAAATGTGATTACGGAAAACTTGCTGTTTTTCATTATTTACATATTTAGCACCTTGAAAAGCAATACATTGGAAACTTGTTAAGTCAGCATCCTGTAATTTATCAAGTTCGCCGTTTATTTCAGTATACCCATGCTGGTCCTGGCCTCTAATTCTCTTATGCTGTATAAGATGTCGACCTGCTAAGGAGTTTTAACCCTAAGTCTGATGGTCTCCAGGGGGGTCGATTTATTCAGTTTCCAACTTATTGTTGTTTGTACTACAGTCGGGCCCCATTATAAGAAGCTCACTTACAGTGAATCTCCCTTAAAAGAAAGCAACAAATTTGGTTCTGTGGGACGTGTTCTTTATTATGACTTAAGAAAGGTCAGATATAAGAATCTCGCTTATAAGAAGCCCCTCTTATAAGAACGTCAGTTTCTGGTCCCACCAAAGATGTTAGCTGAAATATAAGAAAGTCTAGTCAGTTTTGAGAACTTCACTTTGCAAAAGGGAGACCTCCTTCAGGCAGTTTTCTATAAGCAAGTTCACCAAACAGAAAGCATTTCCACCAGAATTTCAATTTCAATTGTTGCCTTCAGGACGTCGTTTTCAATGCCACAACAGCAAAACAAACAGAAAAAAAGGAATTCCTTTGTGCCAGTAGCTATCCGAGTTCTAAACTCATAACACTGACTGAGGTTGTTTTTGTTTGTTTGTTTGCTCTTTTTTGTTTGTGTGTGTGTGTTTTTAATTTCTCTGAATTACTTACCTGCCACTGTTATGTATGTAGCCAATGCATACAGGCGTGCACATACATGCATATGTGCCCATAAAATAAGTATGTCTTATTTTTGGCTTTATTGATTTTTTGAATTGCTTGTAAATTCAAATGTCTTTCTACCAATTGTGTGTAGGGGGGGGGGGATGGGTGGGTGTGCATTGTGTGTATGGGTAGGGGGGGGGGGAGCGTGTGTGTGTGCATGTGTGAGTGTGGGGGCGGGTGGGTGTGTATTGTATGGGGAGGGGGGAGCGTGTGTGTGTGTCTTCATTTAACGTCTATCCACTAAAAAGTGATTTTAGACAAATGATTGGGGAAAAAAAAAAAAAAAAAAAGAGTCGGTGTGTTTGTGTGGACAGGTGAATGGAGGATAATAGAAAAAAACAACAACAAAACAGGTCTAACCATCAGAAACTGCTTGACCTATACATACTAAAAGATAACAAATAGAAGCAAGTGAACTTGAGTAAGATAAATGCTGCAATATATATATATATATATATATATATATATATATATATGTGTGTGTGTGTGTGTGTGTGTGTGTGTGTGTGTGTGTGTGTGACTGTGTGTGTGTGTGTGTGTGTGTGTGTGTGTGACTGTGTGTGTGTGTGTGTGTGTTCTTACAGGCAGTAAATACCATCGATAAGATAACATGTTATTGGAACAAGAAAAAGGTAAAGTCCAATCTAAAGTAAACGGGCAACTGGACTATGAAGCAAACATTCAGAAATTCTAAAAATTAATGAAAAATCACTGAAAACATTTTCTAATGAACAATCAGGAATATTGGGCAAATATGTTTTTAAAACTTTACATTCAAAAATCAAATGAAAACTCTAAATGTTTTCACCACAACAGCACGTAACACCTGTCACAAATTTTGTTTTAAATGCATTTAGCTTTAGTCTATAAAGTAGCGAGATTACTTGTCTGAGCTTCACTATACTATAATGTGGAAAATTCGAGACCATATTTTTAAAGTTATAAGTCTTTACAATATGATGTTTAGAATTGCTACCAAAATCTTTAACTAAAAATTTCATTTCATTCTTGGAATCTTTTTCCAACAGATTGTAAGCCTCAGAGATTGAGAGTGGATACATTAAAATTATTGATCCTTTCTCTTGTTTCGCACCCCTTTTGGCAGCGTGATCTGCCCATTCATTACAAGAATGAATGTGTCACATAAAAAGCATCATTTCTCCAATAACATTGTTTCTTTTTCATTTATTCGCATTACATGGACTCTCACGCACAGCATGTATTTTTCGCAAGAGCTTGGGCAGGTCCCTTTAAGCACCTTCTTTCCCCTTTTTGAAAGCGTGTGTGTGTGTGTGTGTGTGTGCGCGTGCATGCATGTATATGTGCGGGTGCGAACGCGTGCGTATAATGTGTAAATAATGGTGATCATATGTCTTTTCTAGTCAATGGTTTTTAAGAACATTGTATCTAAACATTGGTGTGTGTGTATGCGTGTGTGTGCGAGCGCGCGGGTAGAGTATGAGTGTTTGTGACATTTTTATTTGAAGTTATATAATGTTTGAACAAATATGAAATGTAGCTACTTCATGTGTTTGATTATGATTTGTATCAATATGCCTGTCAGTATTGTAATTGCCCTTCAGGGATAATTAAAGTGATTTTGACTTTGACCAAAAACCCAACTTGATTCTTTCAGGAAATTTTGTCGTCACACAGATGTGGCTGGCAAGTTTTGAAGACAGGCACATAAAAAGCATCATTTCTCCAATAACATTGTGTTTCTTTTTCATTTATTCGCATTACATGGACTCTCACGCACAGCATGTATTTTTCGCAACAGCTTGGGCAGGTCCCTTTAAGCACCTTCTTTCCCCTTTTTGATTGCTGGAATCGGAAAGGCAAAGCCAGCCTCAGATCTCAAAATTTCTGCCAGCACTTCAAACATGTTGTTGCTGTGGCTTGAATTCTCACAGTGGTCGTGAAAACCAATACATGCATAAAATTTGAACAAGTCGGTCTAAAAAGTACAGCCTCTTTTATTTTATCTTGTTGAGCATATGGCGTTCTCATTCAAGAGTCGTTTGTTTCCAGTAAATGACCATACATTTATTTACTTGTGTTAGTTATTGTGACTTTATCTTCAAGCAAACTCATGAAATACGGAATCCTGTTGACAATGACAGTTTGTTTTTTTTTAGTTTCCCTGCCGTTTCAGTCGTAGGCTTTCAATAACACCCAATCAAAACTTATTTCGAGCTTGTTATCTATACCAGTACCAGTTAGGTGTCTGATAGTAAGTTTTTATTCAATTTTTTCAAGGTTCCTTTACGATTTTTTTAACGATTTTTTATTCCTGTGATAAGTGATACACTGAAGATCTTGAGCCGACAGTCAAGCATTGATCACTTTATATTTTCTTTCTGAAAGAAGTTTCTGCTTTATTTTAGTCATGGCTTTTCGTTGATATTTACAGAAATAAAAGTTGTTGAATCCACAAAATTCCTCTGTGTGTGTGTGTGTGTGTGTGTGTGTGTGTGTGTGTGTGTGTGTGTGTGTTAAGTTGATTTAGATTTTGAACATTATACCATTGTCGTTGAATTTCAACTAGAACATGGAGCCAGACTGAGCGAGTCGCCCACCTGAGTGAGGTGGTGACCACAACGTCCCTTCAACGACCGTCTCCCTGCGAACCTCCAACCCCAAAGGCTTTGACACAAACTGACCACAGGCACAGAGGTCTATGGGGAAACTGAATCTGAGGTCACCATGAGACCAGAACAACGGGAGCCACCGAATCAGTGGCATTTTTCATTATTGCATGCTGATCAATGGGGATGATGTAATGATGCTGCTGTGGAAGTGCATCCACTTTGAGACTACTTGACAGGGTTGTACTCTTCGCTTACTGTCATAATATATCCTGGCATCAACCGGGCCCGTGGGATACAGACACCTGCAGTGTTGGTCAGGTAATTTGAGCAACACTCTGAAATTCGCATCCGTAAAGTGGATGAAGCTTAACTGTGTGGTTCCAGTCTCCCCACTGAGCCCACAGCACACTCGCTCTGGGTAGGAGCCGGCCGGAGCCTGAAAAATCCCAATGTCTCATGGGACTTGAAAAGAAGAACAGTACTTATTATGGCACCCCCTAATGGTATGTAATTTTGAAACCCCCCTTCCCACCTATCACGCCTCTAATTCAGACAACACAAAACAGACACCAATTAGATATTTCCAACATTTATTACAAACATCCAACCATTTACTCAACCTAAAAAACACTAATTCCACCACTTAAACACCTGAACATCACAACAATACAAGCTCACCAGCTTCACGCCCAGAGTCAAACCCAACCTCACTCTTTCAATCTCTACACATATCAATGGCTCACAATTATTAAGCATCCACATAAACTTAGTCATATGATAATCTAAATCAAACTCAACACCAATGTATCTTATCGACTTATGTATCAAAAAAATATGTCTTTCACTCTCACCACACCTGCTATCTGGCATTGTCAGGAAACTCCCCCCCCCCCCCCCCCCCCACCCCAAGAAGTCCACAACAACAACAGGGCTATCTTAGTATCTATAGACCTTGTCAATAAATCTCAACAGGCCCAATCCACAGAGATGTCGTGTTCAAAAGAGGGAAAAAACACGGGTGAAAAAAAACCTTCCCAAGTCCTCCAGCACAACACACAGAGGTAGATACAGTTCTGAAGTCCTCTGGCACAACACGCACAGGTAAATAAAGTTCTCAAAGTGCAAACAAATTACAACCAGCAATCAGTCACCTCCACGAAATTCACCACATGTGCATCAGGATTTTCGGATTTGTCCTCCACCTCGTCAAATGGCATATCCTGGGGTTGTCTCTGTCTCTGTTTCGATCTGATGGCACATGCCTTAACTGCTTCTGGCAGATCTGTGTCAGAATCTGTGTCAGAATCGTCAATTAACTCAGAAATTAACACTCGCTTCGAGAGAGATCTGCCGAGCGACGCCATGTTGGATAAATTCACTTCCGTCTAGCCTGCCAAGTTACCGTTGCAAAGCCAAGCTAGCGCTTGCGCAGCTCGCGGCAAGACATCTCGCCTGGCTCGCCTGCTTACAACACGTCAGGGTTATCTCTGATCATTTATTGATGTTACAGTGAGACTGATTTCCCCCCCAAAATTTTGTTTTGACTTTGTTAATTTGTTTCCATTAGTATGATTTTCTTTGCTTGAGGGCTGGATGTAAAAAAAAAAGCCAGTGTGTGTGCTTAGTCTGTTCTCTCAATAAAAAGTGTTAAAAGTTTCAAAAGTGTCTTGCCGCAGTGACCCGTGATTTGGAGTCAAACGGTTTGGGATTAACGGGGGTTGTACCGTTAGTTAATCTCCTTAACTCTTGGTGTAGTAGGCAAGTGTGTGGTCCCCCCCCTCCCCTCCCCCCCCAAATGTCTCATGTAACTACCACCTCGGACACGTTTTGCTCTTCATGTTAATATTGTCGTTTGTTGTTGTTACTTGTTGCTGCTGTTAGGGCCGTAGATATCATGGATTGCTACTCTTTATTTTATGTCGTTACTGTTGAAGTGGGTATTCTCATCATCATCATCATTATTATTATTATTATTATTATTATTATTATTATTATTATTATTATTATTATTATTATTATCATCATCATCAGTATTATTATCATCATTATTCTTATCATCAACATCATCATCATCATCGTCGTCGTCGTCTTCTTCTTCTTCTTCTTTTTTTAAAATCAGAAGCAGCAGCAGCAACAGTAGCAGAAGCATAATGACAATGATGATGATGATTGTTTATTCACGAGAGGCTTTTCTAAACAAATTTTTAGCCATTTTTGAGAAAGATAATTTTCCTACGAACTACAAACTAGCTCTGTCTCACTCACGTGGTTTCTTTTACAAACGCTAGTGTGTGCTAAAGGATTAGGAGCCAGCTCACAGTTCACATCGTAGTGTTGTAGCGCAGAACCATCAGAAACTGCTTGAACTATACATACAAAAGTAAAATAGGTGCCCAAATGTGTGTGTGTGTGTGTGTGTGTGTGTGTGTGTGTGTGTGTGTGTGTGTGTGTGTGATGGGGGGTGAGTGGAGGTGGGAGAACTACTTTAATGGTTGGAGATGATGATGATGATAATGATCACACACACACACACACACACATACACACGCGCGCACACACACACACACACACACAACAGGGGATTTTTCTCCTGGAGTTAACATCAGCGCTGACTCCACTCTCCCCAAAAGTCTTTCGGATGAGACTATAAACCGAGGCCCCGTGTGCCAACGCACGCAGAACATCTTGCGCACACGTTAAATCATGTTCTGCCTTTCGTATGCCATTATGTGCCGGTGGGAACAGATAACATTTACAAAACTGCATACACACGGGGACAGGATGTAAAAAAGCACATGAGTGCTTATTCCATTATCTTCGATATAAAAGAATAAATAAATTAAAAAAAAACCATACACACACGCGCGCACACGTACACACACACGCACGCACGCACGCACGAATGAA
This sequence comes from Stramonita haemastoma, assembly GCA_030674155.1. Taxonomy (NCBI): domain Eukaryota; kingdom Metazoa; phylum Mollusca; class Gastropoda; order Neogastropoda; family Muricidae; genus Stramonita; species Stramonita haemastoma. The sequence goes on from CM060332.1 coordinate 173,556, forward strand.
AAAGCAGGTAACAAAACATGCTTTTTACTTTTTATTATTGTTTGTTTTTAATATAACAGATTTCGAGAAAGGAAATAAAAGGGATATGTAGGCTAGTTCAGCACCTTTCATAAATTTGTTCAAGTTACGGCATTAAGACAGACGTTGCGGAGCCCCCGTCTTGGAAGCAGTGGAACAGAACTGAGATAATCCTTCACGAAAGAAGCGATAGTAAGTGATGGCAGTTAAATTGACGATCACGAAATAAATCCTAAATGATCTTGTTGTGGAAACTTCGTATACGTTTTTTTCGCATCCAATCTACTCCGGTTGCTTTTCTGTGTAGATCCACATATGGGCCGAATCCGCATTCTTGTTTGGTTCGAATACTCCTAGCCACGCGCGCGAAAGAACCGGAAAGAGGGTACGGTGTGATGCTCTAACTATGTGCCTCAATATTGAAGTGGTTATGCCCTGACTGATCACAGAAAATACAAAGGTAAGATGTCACGAGTTGCAGGAATAGTTATAAGATTGATGCATTGGTGCATTTACTGGGAAAGTAAGAGAAAGTATCCGAGTGACAGAGGGGATTAGTGACTGGCTTTGGATTGGGTAAGCCATCTTGATGTAACACGTGACATGACCATGCAAAAAAAAACCCCCCACCACAAAACCACAGAAAAAAAACCCTTCCTCCCAAAAAAAAAAAAAACAACAACAAAAAACCCCACACAAAACAACACAATAGGCTACACCAATTTACCAAATTCGACAATGACTCAGGCCAAAGCATTATTTATTCTTTTATATCCAGAAATTTGATAATGGAATAAGTGGCCATGACGGGCTTTTTTTACATCAAGACCCCATGTGTACTGTATGCAGTTTTCTTGTCATCTGTTCCCACTGCACACAATCGCCTACTCTTACAAAATGCAGAACAGCAGATATGTGCGCAAGATGTTCTGCGTGCTTTCGATCACAGTGCCTTGGTTTATACTAGTGTCATCTGAAAGACTTTTTGGGGAGAGTGGTGTCAGCACTGATGTTAACATCCACAGAACACCACCTACTTACCCTGCTGATGATATTGACAGCTTAGCTGTGGCACCAGACTGAAACTTTGGGAAATTAACCACCATATGATAATGACCCTCGGATGACCTCTGGTGAACGAACCTCCAACCCCAGTGGGGAATTGGCTCACCTCAAGACCTGAGCCACCAGGGCCATCAAATCAGGGACAGATTTTCCTCTGTTAAGGCTTCAGCCATAGTAAACCCAGCTTTTTGCCGCCATCAATTTTGCCGGCCTGGGTGAAAAATGCTGCCCGGCTGAATTAATCTGTGGCATCACTGATAACGGCTGTGCGTGGCCATAGTAGAGCCGGCCTGGTCCGGTAGTTTTAATTTAACCCGTCGTTTTGACGTTCAAGCGAAATGTCCGTTTGCCGAGTTGACGGAAAGGAGTTATGGTGCTTCAAAAATTCTGACTACACAAACTAGTAAATTGACCCTTCCCGATTACATTCCAGTGGTTTTGATAAAAGTTTTGTGGGGGAATTTTACGTAAAAACACTATGTCAAACTATTTTGTCGATTTTGTGTGGGGTGTGGGGCGGAATCTCAGTCGCCATGGCAGCCTCGTTTTCACGTCACTCGCAGTCTTGGGGTGACCACATTGTCAGAAAGAGATGGCCGTCAAACTCCAGAAAGCCTGGTTGACTATGGCCACTTCGGTCAAAACTTCGGACGGACAGGTTTACTATGGCCGTAGCCTAAGTCCAATTTCCTTCTGTAAGACAATTGTGACAAACCTTTTTTTTTCCACACAGAGAGCTTTCAGGTCCACTAAAGATGAGATTTTGTGCATGTGACCATTTTTACCCTCTGTTGAGGTAAACGCATATTTACTAAGGAGGTGGAGTCTAAACTGTAAACATGACACCATGTCTGCATGCCTTTAAAAAAGAAAATTGCCATCCATTCCAACTGACATGAAATGGCCCAGTCTAACAAAAGGCAGAAGGGGTTTTTAACATGTGTGCAAGATGTTCTGCATGTGTTTGCAAATGGGGCCTCAGTTTATACTCATCTGAAGGACTTTAAGGGGAGTGGAGTCAGTACTTATGTTGATTCTTGGGTAAAATTCCCCAAAACAGGTATCTCAGTGGTGGCTTGATCCTGTTCCATGAGATCAGGAGCACAATGCTCTAACCACTTAGCTATCCCATGCTCAGTTTTTATTTTCATTCCCCCCCTTTGATGCATTATGTCACAAATTACGACATAGCACATTACCTCCACATGATCAAAAACAGTAACAACAGCAACACAAAAATTTGATAATTAATTTTGACTTCCCTGGTTATTTCAAAAGCTCCACTTACAAGTTACATTCTTGTCTTTTTTATTATTATTATTTTTTATTTTTTATTTTTTACATCAGTTGCAGATCATGACAGTGCATTGATGCACTTTGGGGGGTCTTTGCACCAGGTCAAGAGTACCTTCCAGATTGCAAAGGTAAGGCTGTTTTAGTGTCAAAAGAGGCACCGATTATAATGACAGTAAGGAAGCTCCTTTATGAAAAAAACAAAAACAAAAACCCCTTAAAATTAATGCTTTGCTTTAAATATTCTTAAAATTTTTCACTGTAGGTCCACATTGTGGCATACTGTTTAGACATGTTTTGTAACTGGGTCATTCTCAGAAACGTGAGGCATGATAGTGACCTACTTTACACATCTACCATTTGGCTGAATTAAGTTTAAAATTGTGGTGAATGCTGTTTACTGATTGTGTTTAATTTAAAAAAATAAAATTTAAATGTTTTTATGACCATTTGTGTTTTTGCTTTTAAATATTGTGAATTTATTTCACAAAATTGCTCATCCCAACATGGCGGATTTGTGACATTTTGGTGCATACTTTATTCAGATTGTTCTTCTGACTTGAAAGACTGCTAATTTGAAACACAACTTGTATTAAAGTAATGCCCAGATGTTGTTTCAAGTTCCCTAGAAGAAAAATTGTACTTTCTTTGTCATGGACATTAAATAGAGGGCAGATTAAAAGCTTGTTGCGGTTGTGACGTTGGTTTCCCAAAGTAGGCCCAATTTTAACAATTTACTCACAAAGAACTATATGTTATCATCAACACATTATAGCCACAAGGGATGAATTAAACTGTTAACAGTATAAAGAAAACATCATTTTTGATCAACTGGAGCTCCTATCCTCGTAAATTGCTTGAAACCCCAGATGACCAACATGGTTTCCCTTTTTTCATGTCACAACCAAACGATGTAAATCTGTTGCAAAATCCGGCACATTCTTTCACTGACCGAGATTTTCAGGTAGGTACTTCATCTTGACCTTAAATATCTCTGACACATACTTTTTCCCGCCAAAGGAGTATCGCGATGCTATAATTAGAGTTCCAGTCTTTGGTTTCTCCCAGCTTTTTCATGTCACAACCAAACGCAGCATTTGATCAATAATAATATTGATTGATATATCACTTTAATTACATAAATCAATGTAGATAATGTTAACAGAATGCATTGTTTCTAATTTAAGATGGTGTTTTTTTTTCCATTTGTGTTTAAATTGCTACACTTGGGTGATTTCTGGTTTTGAAGGGTGTGGTTTCCATGTCACAACCAAACGGTTTCCATGTTACAGCCGTAACAAAAAACATCTAACTCTAAAATGACAAATTAGTATTAATAATGTTAATAGAATGCATTGTTTCTAATTTAAGATGGTGGGGATTTTTTCAATTTGTGTTTAAATTGCTTCACTTCAGTGATTTGTGGGTTTTGAGGGGTGTGGTTTCCATGTCACAACCAAACGGTTTCCATGTCACAACCAAACGGTTTCCATGTCACAACCATAACAGATCACTCTAAAATGACAAATCAATGTAAATAATCATAATAATGTTAATAGAATGCATTGTTCCCAAATCAAGTAGGTTGTTTTTTGGATTTAATTTGTGTTTTCATTGCTACAATTTCAGGTTTTGTGCTTTTGAAGGGTGTGGTTTCCATGTCACAACCAAACGGTTTCCATGTCACAACCGAAACATATTACTTCTATAAGGCATTAATATTAAACAGCTTCCATTCTTATGTAAAGAAAACTGTTTAGTTTAATGGATATCATTCTGTGGTTTAAGTTCAGGATAATCTGGGGGATGCTTGCTGTGGTCATTTGTACAAAAACCAAACTTTAAATCTGGGTATACAAAATGTCTTAGAGTGTCATTACAAAAAAGCAAAAACATAGGCTTTGTCGATGATTGTCATACTTCCAATTGATAGTGTTGTTTTATAGATAAAAACAAAAGCATTTGTGAGTGTTTTTTGTTTGATATTTTGTGTAAAAAGATGTTTTAATGCTACTTTTGGTTTCCATGTCACAACCGCAACACAGCTAAAAATAGAACCTTTATGCCTCAATTACCAAAAAAATAATTAATGATTCATAATTTTTTCAACAGATTGCACTTTGCAACTGAGTACTCTAATATATGACAAGAAGGCAAAAACTTCCAAGGACATTTATTTTTCAAGGTCTATGTCACAAAAACCTCACATGTTTCTGAGAATAACCCAACTACTCTTCAGTACCTTACATTTTGCAGTGGTGAAGCCATTTAATGTCAAAAGATGCTTTGATTATTATGGCAGTAAGTAATTATCTGTTTTATAGAAGAAAAGAAAAAAAAACTTTAAACGCTCTGCTTTTATTGTAAAGTATTAGACTTCAGGTCCAGCAAATATTACAGCACCTCACATTTTCAGTTGTTGTTGTTGTTGTTGTTCCCCAGCTTAACACTCTGGGGGGTCACCCAGAATATGCACTCTGACTCACTAATCCCACCTGTTGTTGTTGTTGTTCACCAGCTTAGCACTCTGGGGGGTCACCCAGAATATGCACTCTGACTCACTAATCCCACCTGTTGTTGTTGTTGTTCCCCAGCTTAACACTCTGGGGGGTCACCCAGAATATGCACTCTGACTCACTAATCCCACCTGGGAATCACTGTGAGATTGAAATTGCACACTGAATGAGAAGTTTGCGTGTATGACTATTTTCAAGTACCTCGGTGATGTTAAGTGACTTGTGCACTGTGATGTGACTGTGATGCAGTGTGATGTTACTGACATGATGTAATACAAAACAGGGCCATGTAAGTATTTATTTTATGCAATGTGATGTGACTGTGATGCAGTGTGATGTTACTGACATGATGTAATACAAAACAGGGCCATGTAAGTATTTATTTTATGCACTGTGATGTGACTGTGATGCAGTTTGATGTTACTGACATGATGTTATACAATACAGGGCCATGTAAGTATTTATAAGCAATGTGATGTGACTGTGATGCAGTTTGATGTTACTGACATGATGTGATACAAAACAGGGCCATGTAAGTATTTATTTTATGCACTGTGATGTGACTGTGATGCAGTGTGATGTTACTGACATGATGTTATACAATACAGGGCCATTTAAGTATTTATAAGCAATGTGATGTGACTGTGATGCAGTTTGATGTTACTGACATGATGTGATACAATACAGTTACAGGGCCATGTAAGTATTTATTTTATGCAATGTGATGTGATACCATGTAGTGCAATATGATTGTGATGCCATGTGATGTGATTTGATGTGACTATGATTTAATAGGATGTAGCTTTGATATGATGTAATTAAACTGATGTGACATAATTCTGATGGGATGGGATGTAACTGTCATGATGTAACTGATGTGATATGACTGTCCGGTGATGTCTGTCCTTTTATGTTTGTCCTTTTGTGTGTGTCTGTCATGTCCTGTGATGTCTCTATCCTTTGATGTGATGTGATGTCTCTGTCCTTTGATGTGATGTCTATGTCCTGTGATGTCTCTGTCATGTGATGTGATGTCTCTGTCCTGTCCTGTGATGTGATGTCTCTGTCCTGTGATGTCTCTGTCCTTTGATGTGATGTCTATGTCCTGTGATGTGATGTCTCTGTCCTGTCCTGTGATGTGATGTCTCTGTCCTGTGATGTCACTGTCCTTTGATGTGATGTCTCTGTCCTGTGATGTCTCTGTCCTTTGATGTGATGTCTATGTCCTGTGATGTCATGTGATGTCTCTGTCCTGTGATGTGATGTCTCTGTCCTGTAATGTCTCTGTCCTGTGATGTGATGTCTCTGTCCTGTCCTATGATGTGATGTCTCTGTCCTGTGATGTCTCTGTCCTGTAATGTCTCTGTCCTGTGATGTGATGTCTCTGTCCTGTCCTGTGATGTGATGTGATGTCTGTCCTGTGATGTAATGTGATGTCTCTGTCCTGTTATGTGATGTCTCTGTCCTGTCCTGTGATGTGATGTCTCTGTCCTGTGATGTGATGTCTCTGTCCTGTCCTGTGATGTGATGTCTCTGTCCTGTGATGTGATGTGATGTCTCTGTCCTGTGATGTGATGTCTCTGTCCTGTCTGTCCTGTCCTGTGATGTGATGTCTCTGTCCTGTGATGTGATGTCTCTGTCCTGTCCTGTCCTGTGATGTGATGTGATGTCTGTCCTGTGATGTGATGTGATGTCTGTCCTGTGATGTGATGTGATGTCTGTCCTGTGATGTGATGTCTCTGTTCTGTGATGTGATCTCTCTGTCCTGTGATGTGATGTCTCTGTCCTGTGATGTGATGTCTGTCCTGTGATGTGATGTGATGTCTCTGTCCTGTGATGTGATGTGATGTCTCTGTCCTGTGATGTGATGTCTCTGTCCTGTGATGTGATGTGATGTCTCTGTCCTGTGATGT
>CM060332.1:180460-185460 GCA_030674155.1 Stramonita haemastoma
CCGGGGCATCTACACTCCAATGCAGCATCCCTGTGCGGAACCAAAATACTGAAAGTGGCATCGAGAAATTAAAGAAAGCCCCACACCCTAGAACACCTTCCAACCCAGTACTAGAAGATCCCTGAACCTATAGTTCTACTGAGTGCTTTGCTGAGGATGCAGTTCGAAATGGAGGGGCAGGAATCGGCATCCAGATGACCATCCTACACCGCCTTGCAGCCTTCCCCAAGATCCATCAGAAACACCTATGTGAATTTGTTCTTCACCCTTTCCTCTCTCCCTGCAGAAATCATACATACACTAGTCCTGCATGGCATCTTCTCCTCTTGCAACACGCTTTGGCAAATGAGACTGCAGACTTTCTGGCAAAGGAAGAGACGAGGTAAGGGCGGGTGACTTTAGGACTACCAGCTGTTCTGAAGCCAACATCTTCATCAAGGCCAAGCAGCAAAGACAGTGAATGCAGCAAGGTCTACAAGATTCAAGATTTTATTTCAAGAAAACCCCACAAGTCTGACACCTATTACCTACTGATGCTGCTACAGAAGCATGCCTCTATCAGGATTAGGACAGGCTGGCCACAACCACCTGAATTACCAGTGTACAGGACTCTGCGCATAGATCCTACAAGTGTCTTTGCAAGACTGACAGCCAGAAAAAAATGTATTGCAGCCATGCCCGCTACATGAGGCACTCAATCCTTAACAGAATGTTTCAACTCTACCCAAGTAGCCAAGAAGTTCTCCGACAACTTGAGGACCAGCAATATACTACTGGCTTTATTGCAAAGAATCAGCTGCCCATCTGAGGAGCGCAAAAAAAAACAACACTAGCTGTCAATCTTGGATCTTCTTACCATAAACACTATACCGACATTGCTGTATGATGCATCATGAGTGGTTTTACCCCGACTTAGCCTCTGTTGGGAAAGGATAGAAGTGAGAGACAGACAGAGACATACAGAAGGACAGACAGACAGATAGACAGACAGACTTCAGGGGGAGGAGACAGACAGAGAGAAAGAGACAGAGAGAAAGACAGCGAAGGACAGACAGCGAGAGACAATGACTGAGAGAGAGAGACAGAGACAGAGACACACACAGAGAGAATCTACAGTGCTCTTACTTTCTAAGTCCATATCTGAAACCAGCAAATATTTCTCCAGGTCTTTAAAGCAGGGTTATTGTGTTGTCCCAGTGTTTGTTACTGAAGCCTGCCCCTGTCAGTTGTCTGTCTGTCTGTCTGTCTGTCTGTCTGCACCCTTTTCTGCCTTCAGTCTTTCTGAAGGTCATGATTACTGGACACCATATGCCAGGTTGCATCTTCAAGTCCTTGCTAAAAGGATAGGCTAAAAATTGAAAGAAAGCAAAACGATATAGGAGATAAACATTAAATCTAAAAAGTAAAAAAAAACAACTAAATAAAAACTCTAAAAAGTAGAATAAAAAGGTAGAAAAAAATAAAATAGAATAAATCTAGATAAAATGGCGGAAAATCAAAATACTAAGAACCTTAAAATATAAAACTTCTAAATAAAATAAAAATGAAATAAAACAATACAGTAAAATGAGAAACTTTTCAGCCGTCAAAACATAAAAGATAGATGCAAGAGACCAAAGGAGAGCAATCTTGGTGATGGTGATCTTGATGTTCTGTCCGTCTGTCCGTCTGTCCGTCTGTCCGTCTGTCCGTCTGTCCGTCTGTCTGTCTGTCTGTCTGTCTGTCTCTCTCTCTCTCTCTCTCTCTCTCTCTCTCTCTCTCTCTCTCTCTCTCTCTCTCTCTCTCTCTCTCTCTCTCTCTCTCTCTCTCTCTCTCTCTCTCTCTCTCTCTTTCTCCGTCTCCCTCTCTCCTTGTCTGTCTCTCTGTCTCTGTCTGTCTATCTGTCTCTCTGTCTCTGTCTCTGTCTGTCTCTCTGTCTCTGTCTCTCTCTCTTTCTTTCTTTCTTTTTCTGTCTTTTTCTGTCTCTGTCTCTATATTTTTTGTCTCTGTCTCTGTTCTCTGCCTGCCTGCCTGCCTGCCTGCCTGCCTGCCTGCCTGCCTGCCTGCCTGCCTGCCTGCCTGCCTGCCTGTCTGTCTGTCTGTCTGTCTGTCTGTCTGTCTGTCTGTCTGTCTGTCTGTCTGTCTGTCTGTCTGTCTGTCTGTCTCTCTCTCTCTCTCTCTCTCTCTCTCTCTCTCTCTCTCTCTCTCTCTCTCTCTCTCTCTCTCTCTCTCCATGTATATCCAGCCCACCCCCCTGCCTTTTTTAAAGCAAATCTGAAACTGTTTACGAGCCTCTTCATGAGATGTCTTAGTCAGAATGTGTTGGCTGAGACCAGCAGGCAGACCTCCTGAAGAGTTACTAGGGCAGAACTACAGACAGACAGAGGGAGAGAGACAGACAGAGAGAGACGGACAGACAGAAAGGTAGAGACAGACAGAAAGAGACAGACAGAAAGAGACGGACAGAAAGATAGAGACCTACACATTGTTCCCAGTATAAAAGATAACACCCGCTACAAAAGCAATGACTTAAGGGTCATAAGGGATGGTAGCTATTATCCCTTCCAATTCTACAGCTTTTCCTTATTGTCCCCCTCCCTCCCCAACCACCTGTCCTTATTTCTCAGGGGCCTGATCTAGGGGTTAAAGTCATCATGTGCACCATATAGCAGTCTCCAAATGCTGCATCAGGACTGTGGCTGTCGTGTGGGGAATGTGCTGCATGAAGACCTTCGCTAGGCCTGTATCTGAGCCTCAGGACAGGCCCAAACCCCAACATTACAATATTGTGTACAGCAAACTCCGTATAGGACACACAGAGCAGTGTCCTTGCAGGACTGGCAGACAGTTATCTTGTGCATCAAACTCCGCATGGGACGTACAGGAGCAGTGCCCTTGCAAGACTGACAGCCAGACAACAGGACATGTACAGCAGTCACACCTCCTGCCAGAGACTTTTCCAAAAGGCGAAACATTTTCACGTTATTTGAAGAAAAACCAGTATCGTCTATATCACTTAGAGTGAACAGACGTAAAATTGAAGACAACAACAACAACTTTTCCAAGGATCATCCAGCCTGACTCCACCCCGTGGCCAAGAAATCCATGGTGACTTACAGAACCTGCAGAATGCAGCTGCCTTCATTGCAGAGAAAAAGCTGCTGTCCATCTGACGAACGCAAACAAGGTATGTGGAAGTATGGTAACAGCTTACTAGAGTTGAACTATCTTGATATAAAGATATAAAGGTGCTTGTTTGGGGGTGTTTTAGCCATAGGCCATAGCCATAGCCCATAGGCCCAGTCGAGTCAGCACTGATGTTAACTCCAGTCCACGATGATGATGAACTGTGTGTAGCCTAGCTGAGTTTATAGTGTAGTTAAAACCATGAAAAGTAGAAATACTTGAAGAAAAACATGCCTACACTAATGACATTTTTTGTCACCAGGAACTAGGCACAGAGAAGATCACCAGGACATCCTATACGGGAGCAACATGAACTGAATCATCGTGGACATCGTCGTCATCGTAGACTTCATCGTCATCGTGGTCTTCGGTATCATCATCGTGGTCTTCTTCATCATCATCGTGGTCATCGTGGTGGTCTTCTTCATTATCATCGTGGTCTTCTTCATCATCATCGTGGTCTTCTTCATCATCATCGTGGTCTTCTTCATCATCATCGTGGTCTTCTTCATCATCATCGTGGTCTTCTTCATCATCATCGTGGTTATCGTGGTGGTCTTCTTCATCATCATCGTGGTCTTCTTCATCATCATCGTGGTCTTCTTCATCATCATCGTGGTCTTCTTCATCATCATCGTGGTCATCGTGGTGGTCTTCTTCATCATCATCGTGGTCATCGTGGTGGTCTTCTTTATCATCATCGTGGTCTTCTTCTTCATCGTGGTCTTCTTCTTCATCATCGTGGTCTTCTTCTTCATCATCGTGGTCTTCTTCTTCATCATCGTAGTGTTCGTCATCATCGTGGTCTTCTTCATCATCATCGTAGTGTTCGTCATCATCGTGGTCTTCTTCATCATCATCGTAGTGTTCGTCATCATCGTGGTCTTCTTCATCATTATCGTGGTCATCATCATCGTCATCGTGGTCATCGTGGTGGTCTTCTTTATCATCATCGTGGTCTTCTTCTTCATCGTGGTCTTCTTCATCATCATCGTGGTCTTCTTCTTCATCATCGTGGTCTTCTTCATCATCGTGGTGTTCGTCATCATCGTGGTCTTCTTCATCATCGTGGTTTACTTCATCATCATCGTGGTCTTCTTCATCATCATCGTGGTCTTCTTCATCATCGTGGTCTTCTTCATCATCATCGTCATCATCGTGGTCTTCTTCATCATCGTGGTCTTCTTCATCATCATCGTCATCATCGTGGTCTTCTTCATCATCATCGTGGTCATCGTGGTGGTCTTCTTCATCATCATCGTTGTCTTCTTCTTCATCATCGTGGTCTGCGTCATCATTGTGGTCTTTTTTTTTGCTGCCTGTCTTCTGTGATGTCCCCGTCCTGTTGCTCCCACGCCGCTCATTTCAATCTCCCCGCCACAGCCATACCCACATTCGTTGTCTCAACCCGGGGTCGGGAGTCCACATGGAGCCCATCAATATTAGGCCACCATGGGGCCACCAGCCAGAAGGGCACTGCACTTCTGCTGGGTCACTTTGGTGGTGTTCAGTGGTGCCTGCTCTGAGCTAACATACGCAGGACACCACCTACTAAGCCCCCTACTAACGACAGTATTAGCTCAGTCGCGGAGCCAGACTGAGTGAGCCACCCACCCGAGGTGGCGACCATCACAACGTCCCTCCAACGACCGCCTCCCCGCGAACCTCTAACCCCAAAAGCTTTGACACAAATTCATCACAGGCACAGAAGCGTATGGGGAAACCGAATCTGAGGTCACCATGAGACCAGAGCAAGGGGGGCCACCGAATCAGAGGCAATTTTTATTATTGCATGATGATCAATGAAGATGAGGACATCATCGTGGTCTTCGTCA
>CM060332.1:197651-210151 GCA_030674155.1 Stramonita haemastoma
TTGAAGTAACTGTACAGCTCTCAGCAACTTGCAATGGCTGTAGCCATATATTCCTCAAACGACTTAATCTGTTGTAATTAACATAATATATTCTACAGCTGTGTATATCATCTAGCAGTGAATTAGACATTAAACAACACAGTCCCAGTTTGACGAAAAATCGAAATCAATGTTTTAAGTCACTCGGATGAGACTATAAACCAAGGCCTTGTGTGCGAAAGAATGCAGAACAGCTTGCACACACTCTATAAAACCTGTTCCGCCTTTCAGAAGAGTCAGGCCACTGAGTGCCGGTAGGAGCGGATGACAACAAAATAAAAAAAACCAGCAAGCACACAAGTGTCATGTTTAGACACCATCCCTGAGGAAAAATCGGGGAGTTAAGAGTCCCCAGGGTGCTTCAGGCTGTATGTGGCAACGTTCTGGGCGGTTTCCTGCGATGGCACTGGAACCATGCATATAGCAACTGCCTTTCCAATGGACCATTCCACTTCCAGTGATTGCATAGGGTAACATCTTGCCCTTCAAACTTTCTTACACCCAGGCTTTTGCGCTCTAGACCCAAGAGCACAACTCCATAGTCCTTCAGATGGAACTTTAGCCAAGGAATGAAAAAAAGAACATGACCCCCCTACCCCCCCCAAAAAAAAAACAACCCAAATAAAACACAAGAATCTTGCCATCATAACACACTTCACTTTGACATAGTATGGGTACCCGACAAAAATTCAAATGTAAATATGGAGGAAGAAAATGTTATTGTCATGTTGACGACAGCTTTTCCTGTCAAGGAATACTTTTACACACACAGAAACATGGCAGCAATGATTTTTATTGGACCACTGAAAATATACAGGCAAACACACACACACATATATACACACACACACACACACACACACACACACACACATGCGCACAACATACATGTACATGTGCACACACGCATGTACCCACACATATATACATTGGACATCAAGGACAGAGAGAGATGAGAGAGAGAGAGGAAGATGAGAGAGAGAGAGAGAGGAAGAGAGAGGAGAGAGAGAGAGAGAAGAGAGATGAAAGAGAGAGAGAGGAGAGACAGACAGGACAGACAGAGAAAGAGAGAGAGAGAGAGAGAGAGAGAGAGAGAGAGAGAGAGAGAGAGAGAGAGAGAGAGAGAGAATGCATATGTGCGTTGTGTAATGTGCATGCATATTTGTCTTTTAATATGTTTCCATCCCTCGATGTCCTTTCTCTATCCTTTTTTTCCCCCATCTTTCTTATTTTTCTTTTCTTTTTTAAAAGTACTGAAACAGCATGTGTTTAACAACAACAGCACACTAAAAAAAGCCGTTAAAAGGCCGCTGTCCCCAACAACTGGCTTGGCAGTCATCCAGGATCATCATCATCTTCACAGCGTTTGGAACACTTGAAATCGCGTTTCTATTTTCACACAAACACGGATATAGGAATGCAAATGTAACCGCATTCACTTTGTTTACTGCCAGTGTGCATGAAAAACAGACAATTAACTCTCAGAGGACGGCTGTCCGCAAATAAAGCAGATCAGTGTAAAGCAACGGTTTTGGATGGCTGTCCAAATTCAATTCCAAAATACTTTATTATCTCTAAAACAGAGAAATTCTGGTGGGTTAAAATGCCATGTATAAAAACACATAACCAAACAAAAATAACGTCAATATAGCTCAACACAGGTTCATAATATCAGCACACACCCATCACCAGCACAAAGAGCACCACAAGTCAGCAAACATCTCAACCAGCCGCAAACTCACCCAAGTAAAATCACAAACATCTATAGGCGGATTTGCTGTTTGTAGATTTTTCACGTGGCGGAACACATTGATAACTATTGACTAAGTGCTAGCTTAAACATAGCTTTGTGAGCCTTTCCAAGGTTGAATGCAGAGCGTTTGTCAGGTATTTTCCGTGGTGTTCCGAACTCTTTGATAGTAGTTGTAGAGAGTAGCTGACATGGAATAGTGACAAGGAGAACAAAAATTCAGAGTATTTTCTTACATGCCAGTCCAATGCTTAAATAATAAAGTGAGAGCTTCCATCTTTAGATATGTACTAATGCAGCATGTTATTCATAAGTTCAGAAAATTTCATTTTCTTAACAACTGTGTTTTGATTAATTTTAATGATTTTTTTTAACAAACCATTACAAATGGGCTGTCCGTGGGGAAAGGCAGGGAGAGAACTTGGCCGTCCCAATGGAGTTAACAAAAAAAAAAAAAAGCTATCTGAATGACATGCATAACGCAGTTTTTCAAATGAAATGGCATTCCAATTTTTCTAGTCATGTATGTTATGTATGTTATGCGCACAGGTTAAAGAACTCGGGCAATAATGCCACACATGTGGCCCATGAACTTAAATTTTTTTTTTTTTTTTTTTTTTAGTTTTCTGAACATTACATCACAGTGTTGTGCCTGACATTCCATATGTAAGAGAGTGAAGAAATGGGAAAGGGGAAGTATACCAGGGACTCTGGCACTCCACAACTCAAAGCATATGTGTGAGGCCATGCAGGGGTGTTATGGTGACACGTGTTATTGTTTCATTCACCAATAACACAACACAACACACACACAGCTCAACCAGAAGAACAAAACTTGCTTTTCCTAGTTCGTTACATTCTTGCAGCTTGGCCAGTTCTAAGGGCCATCACAGTTGTGTTAGACAACACACACACACACACACCCACACACACACCACACACACACAGAGTACAGACACAAAGTACAGACACAAAGTACACACACATTTGTCTAACATCACAGTCATAGAAGAGATGTTAAACTAAAGAATGAACCAGCACACACACACACACAACATCATGTCCACACACCACACACACACACACACACACACACACACGCACACGCACACCACACGCACCACGCACACTTACCAACACAAACGCAAACAACACAACACAAAATAAACACCTATACACCCCAGAACACGCACACACCTACACCCAAAAAGACTCAGACCACACACACACCTATACACCCCAGACACAGACACAGACACAGTGACAGAGAAGAGACAGAGAGCACACCCCACACACACACAACACACACACACACACACAACACACACACACACACACAACACACAAACACACACACCAAAACACACACACACACACACAACACAAACCCAAAACACAAACACACACACTCTTACCAGCATTCCTGTCACTCCCTTTTCTCGGAGCAGGGTACATGTCCAAACACTGCTTGAAGGGTTACCTCCCCACTGTCAGTAAAAAAGCAGTATAAAACACACCATTACTTCCCGAAAAACAACCCTCACGTGTGTTTGGTGTTTTGTGTGTTGGGTGTGTTTTGAGTGTGTGGTGTGGTTTGTGTGGTTTTGTGTGTGAGGGTTAGAGTCCTCCCCCCATGTCGGAAAAAAAAGCAGTATAAACACACACATTACTTCATAATAACAACAACTGTGTGTGTGTGTGGTGTGTGTGTGTGTTGTGTGTGGGTTGTGTGTGTTGAGGAAAAAGAACCGTAAAAAAAACATCACATCACTTCATTTAAAAAAATTTGTGGGTGTGTTTGTTTGTGTGGTTTGTGTGGTGGTTGTGTGTGGTTGTTGTTTTGTGTGTGTGTGCGCCCCGTCTGCGTGCCTTGCATCCTCATGGTGGGGAAAATGTGTTGTGTGCCTCACACAATCATAAAATGTAAAGATATTTTCTACCCCGTGGCTTTTTTTTAATCTAAAAAAAACAACCCAAACAAATAAACCCCCAAAAAATAAAAATTTAAAAAAACATATTTAAAAAATAAATACTATTTTCCCATCCTTTTCATAAATGAATATCCCTTTATTTTTGAAAAAAAAAACCCCCCTAATCCTCCCTCCCCCTTAAAAACTACCCCCCCCCCTAAACAACACACACAACCCACACACCCCAAAACCCCAAAAAACACACACACACACAATAAACCTGACCCCAAAAACAAAAATGAAAAATAAACCCCACACAGGCAAAAGGCAGAAGAAAATAAACAGAAACAGACAACAAACAACACCAAAGAAAAAAGTTCTCACCAAGGCCGTGGGTTCCTCACACGTCATTTTTCCTCCGCCTCCTGCACACAATAAAATGCAGATAAATTTTTAGACATAAACTTTTTTCCAAGCGGAATACGGCATTTTCCCATGGGTACATAAAAACGGCGTACAACAAAAATTTCACCACTGGTGAACCTCGGAACTCTAGCCAAGGAACGGAAAATAAAAGAAAAAAAACATCACTTGAAAAAAAAAAAGGTGGCAGGAGGTTTTAGATTTTTTCACCTGCCTAACAAGCAAACTGTGAGTTTCCATGTTAAAATTTCCCCAAACCCAACCTTGCCCTTTTTCCCCCCAGTTTGAACAAAAAAAAATAAACTGTAAAATGTAGAATTCTTTCTTTTTTAAATGTGAATTCTTTCTTCAAACCACTCAGACCCATGTGCTAAACAGATTTTGGGCAACGTCAAAGAGCCCATGACGCTGAAAAAAGGGGGAAGAGAAAGGGGGGGTACCCTCCCTCCCTCCCTCCCAACTTTCGGGGCAAAATTGGTACTTTCCATTTCCACCATATCCCTGAAGTTGTAATTTTCCCCCTATCTAAATCGTGGGGCAAAAAACCGTCACATAACGCAAAATCTCACCATTGGTAAACCTCAAACCCCACCCCCTGGAAACAACCCCTTGCCCAAAACATCACTGTTTTGCTGCATTCATAATACCCTACATACAAGGGAAAGCAAATTTTTTCCCTGGAGTTAACATCAGTGCTGCCCTCCCACTCCCCCCAAAAGTCCTTCAGATGAACTATAAAACCGAGGCCCCTGTTTGCGAACGCACGCAGAAAATCTTGGGCACACTTAAAACCTGTTCCACTTTTCGTAAGGTAGCCATTTGTGTGTCGGTGGGAACAGATAACAAATTTAAAAAAAACTGCAACCACGGGACTGGAATGAAAAAACCCACATGAGTTCTTATTTCCATTATCCTTGAAATAAAAAAAATAAAAAATTTAAATAAATAAAATTTTAAAAATAAATGAATAAAAAAAAATAAGAGAAAGAGAAAGAGAGGCACTGTAACCATTTTTTTGGACTGCACCAGGACGTAGCAGGGCTGGTTTTCGTTGTTGCGCCATTTTAGGGACAGATACCTGTTTGGCACTCAGTCCAGGATTGTGCCCCGTTAACACAGTCCCCACTGCAATTACAGAGTTATTTTTCCCTCACCGGTCGCCAAATGCAATTTACACGCATTTTGTGTAAAAAAAGGGAATATTTCTAATAAAGGCAACAGGGTTTTTGCTTTGGGGTTGGGGATGGTTCTCTTTTTTTTCTGAAATATAAAAAAAATTGTGGGATCTCAGAGAGAGAAAATAACTCACAAATAATAATTTCGTCAAAATGGGTGGGGAAAAAAAAGCACAACTCTGAAATTAAAAAAAAAAAAAAGAAGTTTTCCTAACCAAAAAACACATTATTTTTTTCAAAACCCAATTTTCTCCACAGAAAAACCCAATACCCACAACCAAAAAAATGATCGACTGACAACTAGATTTTTCTTATGAATCAAGGGAAGCAACCACTTAACATATCAAAAGGACAACACTATAACAAAAGAATTTCTTCCCATTTAGTTGGCTGACAAAGCTACATTAACCCTTTCGCGCTATCAATTTTGCTCATCCACAAAGCTGGGACCCAAACAGAGAGAGCATTGAATCCTGACAAACAAAATCGTCAACTGAGCATTGCTGGGGACGGTTTTCATGATGAAACACTGTTTTCACAGCGCAGGAAAGAGGTTAAAATGAGGAAAGAGGAAAAAAAAGAAAAAAAAAAGGAAGGGAAAAAGGTTCACCTTTGTCCTTCCCCAAAGGTCGGGCCCTTTCCCACGTCCATCACCTCGACGGGTTTTTATGAAAAATGGGAAAACGGGGCGGTCAAGGTCATGTTGGCTGCCACGCTCTGCACATTGCTGCCATTTGCCACTCTTCTCTGTCACACAGAAAACAGCCCCATGTTTTGGTTCTTTTTTCCCCCAACACTCTGTATGTCTGCTTTAAAATGAATCATTATTCCTTGGCTGGTGGGATGCCAGGGGCCTGTCAGTAATAAAACAGCATCCTTGTCTTCCAGAAGTTCTATGCTAGAAATTTCCTTCCCTGCATCCCCCTCTTTATGTCTTGTTCCTTTCCTTTCTGTCACATCCTTCTTGTCTATTTTGTGCCTTCTTGGTCCATTCTCTTACCTTTTCCCCCAGAAAGACTTAAAAGATAACAAGTCTCTCCCATTGCTGACGTTGGATGCACTGGGCCTGTCTTGTCAAATGCTTAATGGCAGTGCAATGCATCTTTGTTCACATGACAGACAACAATAGTTGCAGCCTTGACCAAGAAGAATACATGTGCATCCACTGAAGCGTGGAGGGTTCACATCATATTGTTTTTTGGTATATGTCTTAATAACCATACAAACAAACCACACAAAAAATGTAAAGAAAAGAAAAAAGTGTCACACAAAAAAAATGCACACACATTGAAGTTATGTTTAGACAGCATCCCTGAAGGCAGAATTCTGCTACCTTAATGGTGGGCAAAAAAATTCGCATATGAAAAATCTCACCATAGGTGAACGTCAGTGTTCTAGCTGCAGAAAAAAAGAAGAGGGAAAGTTGAATGAAAGATATTACCAGCACTGTGGCTGCCAGCCTCGCTGCTGTCTGTCATCCCGTTTCCAATCTCCCACTGCATTCCCGTACATGCCGGACTGTGATGTGCTGCCACTCTGCAAAAAGCAACGCCATTCAGTGTTATGTGTCAGCATGTAGTATATCATCACACATATCCTGTGTTCTTCAGTCATGAATTACCCATTACAGCATAATAATGTCTTGCATTGCACCAGAGCTAGATGTCAATTTTCAGTTGCTAACATGCTATTAAGGTGAGACACGGGTCCAAATGTGGCCCAAATCATGTTTTTTTCAGAATAACATTTCCCTGCATGAAATTAAAAAAATTCAGACCATAAAATTTGTCTGTAGAAACAGGTTACTCATACTTGTTATAGATAAAAAGGTTTAGGAGTTTGAAATATTGAGTTTTGTTTCCATGGCAATAGTGCAGAAAAATTGAGTAATTCTTTGATTTTTATGTTTTACAAGTGATGCCCTTTCAATATTTGACATAACTTTTAGCTTGGGCTTGTAAACAAAATTCCATCAGTTTCGACCCCCATGTCCCACCTTAATTTGCAATTAAAAAAAAAAGTTATTCAATTAAAAAAAAAAAGAAAATCAGACAATTCTATAAAAAGTGATAACAAATTGAAATACTAGACTCAAAATTCGATGAAATGAGAATTTGACAAAGTATGCATAGTCACTGGTAATCAGGATGAGGGCTTGGGTATTTTTAAACAGGTTTTTAAACTAAAAGGAAACAAATTTACACCTTGATACTTCAGTACAAGTCAGAAGACAGCTTATAGCTTCATAATCAATCGAAATCTCAAAGTCAGCAACCTGACCCCCAATGCCTCACATAGCTCCTAGCAGAAAAGTGAGTCAGGTGCAATGTGAATCCTTTTGTGGTGGGAGGGTCACATAGGTGTGACATACATTATTATGAGCATACGCATGGGCATGCACAGATTGATTTCATGCTAACATATGCTCATAGTCTCTCCCGATCTTACAAAAGAATAAGAACTCTTTTACTGTTATTTCACACACAAAAATTACAAACAACTTTAAATATATATAAAAAAAAATTTTAATTGAACTGTATCTATGTTTCAAATGATTATATAATCAATCTGTTTAAAATGTCTTACAGAAACAATAATAAACAACTCAGTAAGATTTTTTCTTACTGTACACACACACACACACACACACACACACACACACACACCACACACACACCACACACACACACACACACACACACACACACACACACTTCATGATTTCTTACCCAAAAACTTTTTAAGCAAAAATGCTTCTGAAGGAAATGTATATGTAATTCTGTCAGATGAAAACATTCTTTTTGCTATTTCGGAGTCTTTTGTACATAGCCCAGTTTTCGAGTTTCTTTGATATTGTTTTCCCTATTTGCATTTTTAGGCGTTACATTGATGTTCTAATACCAAAATGATTCATAAATCTCTTTTCATATGCTTTCTATTATTTTTATTTGCTACATGTCTTTTTTATTTTTTTCTCTTGTCTAATATCACATAGTGAACAGACGTTAAATACAAGAACGACACACACACACAAGATGCTGATCTCTTACCTGCAATGAAGAGACAGAACCCAGACCACTGTCGGTGTCCCCTGCCCCACGTTCCTCTCGCGATACATCTGCAACAGTCACCATGGAACATAACTGTCAATTCACGCACGCTGGCAAACCCCAGCAAAACTTTCAGCAACATCCACTCATTTTGCCTTTGCAGCTCACTGGAAAAAAAAAAAAACCCACCCAACCCTTCTTCCTAGTCAATAATTTTTTGTGTGTGTGTATTTTCAAACCAAGACCCAAAAAAATATATTCTGCCTTTCAGAAGAGGTCATTGCATGCCTGTAGGAACTGATGACAAAATTTCACACACACATGTACACTGGTGTAGTGTTTAGACATCATCCCTGAAGTAGGACTGTGGTGGCTTTACGCACATATGCAAAATCTCACCACTGGTGAACTTTGGAGAGCCCTCTCTCTCTAGCTGAGGAATGGGAACAAATATCAATTCACTATACACATGAGTGGTGGCCAAGTTGCTCAAGTGTTTTGGGGTGTGTGTTTTTTTTTATGAGACATGGTCTGTGTGTTAGGTTATTGATGAAACATTTAAGCCAAGGTTCCATGTGTAACACATATTCATCCACACACACATATGTAAGCGCACGACCACACACACACACCAACCTGCACACATTCCTCCTGACCACCCAAAACCACCACCACGACAACCCCCCCCACCCCCCACCCCCCACCACCACCACCACCACCACCACCACCACCACCACCACACACACACCACACTGTATACAACCTCCCCCTTCCCCCCCCACTCACACACACACATTCCTTCCACCCCCCCCCCCAAACACCACCCACCACCCCCCCCCTGACCCCCCCCCCCCCCCCCCCCCCCCCCCCCCCCCCCCCCCCAAACACACCACGCACACACATATAACCTACCCCCCCGCCCCCCCCCCACACACACATTCTTCCTAACCAACCCCCAAAACCACCACCAACACCACAACCCCCCTCTCACACACCCACACACACCACACACCACACACCTTTCCTCTCCGCCTGGTCCCCCCCTTCTTTCTCTTCCTCCTCCTCCTCCTCGGCGCTGTGGCCCACATCGAAGGTGGCGTGGGGGGTCTCCGCGGTGAGGGTGGCGGTGGAGGAGCAGGAGGAGATGGAGTCCAGGCTGCTCAGGCTCCCGCTGGACTGACTGCCGCTGCTGCTGCTCAGGTTCGACCCCGAGGGGTGAGAGGGCAGGTGAAGGTCGCCGCCACCGCTCCCAGGGGGCAGCATGGTGCCGCTAGGGGGTCCTACGTTGCTGCTGGAAGGCTTGGGAGTGGTGGTGGTGGTGGTGGTGGTGGTTGTGGTGGTGGTGGTGGAGGAGGGGGAAGTCGCCGTGGTGGTGATGGTGGGGGGTGGTGGTGGGGGAGGGGGAGGGGTGAGGACGGGGTCTGGTTTGACTGGGGGCTGGAAGATGTCCACTGAATACCTGCAACAATTCACAATGGTTTATTCTCAGTAACTCACAGAATACCTGCAACAATTCACAATGGTTTATTCTCAGTAACTCACAGAATACCTGCAACAATTCACAATTCACAATAGTTTATTCTCAGTAACTCACTGAATACCTGCAACAATTCACAATTCACGATAGTTTATTCTCATTAACTCACTGAATACCTGCAACAATTCACAATGGTTTATTCTCAGTAACTCACAGAATACCTGCAACAATTCACAATTCACAATAGTTTATTCTCAGTAACTCACTGAATACCTGCAACAATTCACAATTCACGATAGTTTATTCTCATTAACTCACTGAATACCTGCAACAATTCACAATGGTTTATTCTCAGTAACTCACAGAATACCTGCAACAATTCACAATTCACAATAGTTTATTCTCAGTAACTCACTGAATACCTGCAACAATTCACAATTCACGATAGTTTATTCTCATTAACTCTTTTGAGCTACAGAGAAACATTCGCCATTTTCCGAATATTCGGGAGCTCACATATGCAAAAAAAATTCTCACCACAATGGTGAAATGTTGTATTGAGATTATCTACAGCCATAACAAACTCTTAACATAGCAACTTGCACTCTCTTTTTTAAAGGTTTAAAAAAAAAAAAAGGTCCTTTGAGGTTGGAGTAGTGTACTGTATACCACTTTCAGTCACAACAGATTTCTCTACAGGGAGCAGTGCCACCATTTTTTTTCTTTTCCTGTTTGTATAAGCATTTGGTTTTCAATCAGAGTGGCTTTTTTTTTTTTTTTTTTTTTTTTTTTTACAGAACTTTGCCAGGGACAACTCTCTTGTTGCTGTGGGTTCTTATACGAGCACCAAATAAGTACTATACATGGGACCTCACTTTATCGTCTCATCGGAAATACTAGCACCCAGACCACCACTCATGGTCTAGTGGAACAGGGGTAAGTTTCAGGCACAAACGGGGATCAAACTACCACACATCAAACCCAGACTTTTTGCTTTCTAGGCAGGTGCATTATCTCTAGACCATCAACCCACATTACACTAATGAGATAAAGAAGAAGAAGAAAAAGAAGAAGAAGAAGAAGAAGAAGAAGAAGAAGAAGAAGAAGACAAAGAAGAAGAAGAGGAAGAAGAAAAAGAACAACAACAACAACAAGAACAAGAAGAAGAACAAGAAGAACAAGAAGAACAAGAGGAAGACAAAGACAAAGAACAAGAAGAAGACACAGACAAAGAAAAAGAAGACAAAGAAAAAGACCAAAAAAAAGAAGACAAATAAAAAGAAGAAGAAAACCAAGAAAAAGAAGAAGAAAACCAAGAAAAAGAAGAAAAAAAAGACAAAAGATGATGATGAAAAGAAACAACACAACAAGCAGCCACAACTTGGGCAAGCCCAGCTGGAAGCGAACCCCTGACCTGGCAAAGGTCTCCATGAGGCGGGCAATGCGGCTGTGGGTGCAGTGGGAGCGGGGCAGGCTGAGGATGAAGGGGCAGCCCACGGGTTCGGGTCCCCTGCTGCAGTAGTGCTTGTGGGTCACCCAGTGGTTCCGCTGGCACACTCTGCACACAACAAACAACATTAATCCCAGGTCCCAATCCGCTTTTCGTAAGAGTAGGCCATTGTGTGCCGGTGGGAACAGGTGACAATGTTTACACAACTGCATACACAAGGGGACTGGATGAAAAAAAGCACATGAGTGCTTATCCCATTATCCTCGATATAAAAGAATTTTAAAAAAAATAATAATAAATAAAAATTAACAAAAATAATAATAAATAAAAATAAAAACAAAAATAATAATAATAATAATAATAATAAATAAATAAATAAAAAAAATCCAGCATCACCATCACTCAAGTCAAGGTTCTAGGGCCCACACAGTGCACAAATCCAACATCACTCAGTTAAGAGTGCTAGAGAGACAGAGACAGTCAGACAAGTCAGACAGACAGAGAAACAGAGACACAGAGACAGACACACACTCACTGGTTGCAGTATCCCACTTTCAAACAGCTGGTGCAGCGCTTCAGCTTCCTGTCATTCTGACACTCCTGTTTGCAGGACGAACAGCTCACGGGAAAAGGGGGATGTAGCAGCCTCTGTTTTGTAACCAAAAAACAAACATCACCATTCATTACCCCTCTTAGGCCCGACCCAGGATTTGCCAGGATTAAACAATCTCCCCCCCCCCCCTCCAAATCCTTATCCAGGATTTACACACAGAAGTTTTCCATCACACAGTGAGCTGCACTGATCGCTATCATATGCCAAAGCCCTATCAGGCCAGAGGCACAGAGCCTGTGGTGAGAGTCTGGAAGTAATTATAGCTGCTGATATAAACTTAGGAGGAAAAGGCGAGTGAGCATGTGTGCCTGACCTGATTTCGTGATGGAATGCAAAATCTAGGGGCAATTTGTGTTCAGAGAATCCGAATGCAAGAGGGTTAAAAACATAACATTTGTTTTCATTCTTCGGCTAGAGCTCCAAGGTTCACCAATGGTGAGATTTTGCGTACGCTAACCGTTTTTTGTTTGTTTGTTTTTTTGCCCACCGTGAAGGTAGCCGCATTCGGACTTTGCGGATGTATGCTGGTGTATGTTTGTGATTCTGTAATCCACCGAATGTTGACATGAATTTTGTTATGTTTAACATGCATGGTCTTTTGCATGTGTATATA